>VYZP01076004.1:27546-56563 GCA_013400635.1 Hypocryptadius cinnamomeus
AGAGCAAACATGGTGCAGCTACAGAGTATAATTTCATGCTGGCTGTTCATTTTTCCTAGCATTCTGATTCATTAGCTCAGTAGGAAGAAAATGGGAAGCAAATAATTAAATTTCTTAACACTGAGAATTTGTGTTCATTTTGGAAAACATCTTATTACTGCTACAACAGTCCTGGGAAGAGCTGGGACTGAAATAGGGCACTGTGATACAGTTTTTTAGGAAGTGTCTTGGCAGAGCCTGAGACTAGGAAAATAGCATTCAAAGATGCCCTGTCCTGAGAGAGGATGAGGACAGCTTCCACATCACAAGTCAAAACCATATTTTTCCTAATCCTAACATACATCCCTAGATCACAGCTTGGCCAAGAGATGTTTCAGAGACATCCAAGGACTGTCAGACTCTTGCACACTGGCTATGATGAAGAGTCTCTTTGCTGAACACATCCTGGGGAAAAATCACACCTGGGCACCTTTTGTAGTGCTGTCACCATACCCCATGTGCTTTTGTGGTAATGGCAAATGCTCAGACAAGTATGTGGGGACAGAGTGCAGATGTGCTCTTCCTCAATATTCATTCCTCTTCCTACTGGATTATTCTCTGGAGCAAAGGGTATGGGGACAGAAAAGGGAGGAAAATTGTAACAAGACTGAGAGAACATTCCAGGCAAATAACAGAAGATAATTGTAGAGAAGAAATGCATCCTGGAAGTTTAGAGAGGGAAGTTTTAAAAAATGACGGTGACATGTGATTTCTCCTTTAGGTCATTAAGTTGGGATGAGATCAGTACAATCATTGCTGTCATTCCTTTAATATTTCTTTCTGAATTCCTTTAGCCAGGTCTTTTGACTATCTTATTCTTGCCCAACATATGAATAGGCCTCCCTTGAGTGTGCAGACTCTGGGGGTTTTTTTGAGGAGAGAACTAGGTAACTCCAGAATAATTAGCTGAAATTTCCTCCCCTCCCCTCTTTTTTTAAAGACAACTCCTCGTCTCTCCAGGAAGATGAAGAGATAGATATGGAGGCTGTCAACTGGCAGCTGAACAACACCTCCATGAATGGCCATTCATCTACCCCAACCACAGTTCGCTTTCCCAGCTGGGTGACTTTTGATGACAATGAAGTCAGTTTTGCACCACAGAGCCTTTCTCCCTTGAAAACGGATACCCCACCTGCAGAAACACAGGCTCCAGATGTTAACTTTAATCTCACTACGTCTTTAAAGAAAAGAGAACGTCCTAAAAGCACATTGGGAGACCTCTCCAAAATTCAAAAACTAGATCTCTCCTCTTTAACCAAGTTGCCTTCTGTTGAAACACCACCGTGGAGTGCTACTAATCCCTTTCTGGATGAATCTCTTCGAGATGTCCAGCCCTCACCCATCAATCCGTTTAGCTCATTCTTTGAGGAGCAAGAGAGGCGTTCCAAAAGCTCTTCTGTCTCCAGTGCTCCAGGCAAAAGCCAAAGAGACTCTCTCATTATTCTCCATCAAGAACCTGATACCGTCAGTTTGCATGAGGCAAACAAGACTGTAACGCACACAGATGCTGTAGAGCAGCTCAAACAGCTCCAGATTGGAGACCCAGATGGTGTGAGCAGTCCCACCTTGCCTGATGATGACCCCATGATGACATATGATCTGGATGCAGCTTTATTTAACCTGGCACCAGCTCAGCCAAAGGATGGATGGCCAATGATGCTGAGGATCCCAGAGAAGAAGAACATTATGTCATCCAGGCACTGGGGACCAATATATGTCAAGCTGACTAATAGTGGATGTATACAGCTTTTTTATGAGAAGGGACTAGAGAAGCCTTTTCGGGAGCTCAAACTTGAAATCAATCATGAGATTTCAGAGCGCAAGCTGCAGAACTACGATGAGAATGGAAGGATACACAGCGTGCGGTTGGATCGCACAACATACAAGGAGAAAAAGAAGTATCAGCCTAAGCCAGCCATTGCACACACTGCAGAGAGAGAGCAAATCATCAAGCTTGGGACTACAGATTATGAAGACTTCCTTAGCTTCATCACTGCTGTGCAAGACACACTGATGAACTTGCCAGCTTCATCAACAGATCTGAGCACAGTGGGACTGAATTATCAAGAAGAAGAAATCACTGTGGATGTCAGGGATGAGTTTCATGGCATATTGGCCAAGGGAGGTAGTGTGATTCTCCAGCACAGTGTGCTGACTCATATCTATGTTCTCAGCTTCCTTTCTGGCCTGGCAGAATGCAGACTGGGCCTTAATGATATCCTGATCAAAGGGAATGAAATAGTTGCAAGGCAGGATATTATGCCCACTACTACCACTAAGTGGATTAAATTATACAGCTGCCGCTTCCATTCCTGTGTGGACGAGGATATGTTTAATAACTCCCGTATTATCCTGTTCAACCCCTTGGATGCCTGTCGGTTTGAACTGATGAGATTCAGGACCGTCTTTGCTGAGAAAACTTTGCCTTTTACTCTGAGGACAGCTGCCAGCATCAATGGTGCTGAGGTGGAGGTGCAGAGCTGGCTGATGATGTCCACGGGGTTCTCTTCCAACCATGACCCTTTAACTCAGGTCCCTTGTGAAAATGTGATGATCCGCTACCCCGTGCCAAGTGAGTGGGTGAAGAACTTCCGCAGGGAGAGTGTCCTGGGGGAGAAATCTTTGAAAGCCAAGGTGAACAAGGGAGCCACTTTTGGATCAACCAGTCTGTCTGGTTCTGAGCCAGTAATGAGAGTAACTTTGGGAACTGCCAAATACGAGCATGCCTTTAATTCCATCGTATGGAGGATAAACCGACTGCCTGACAAAAACTCAGGTGAGTGGCATATACCATCTCTGCAGGAATAAAATACAATGAGTTATGTATTTTGAAAGATAGGAAATACTGAGT
This sequence comes from Hypocryptadius cinnamomeus, assembly GCA_013400635.1. Lineage (NCBI taxonomy): Eukaryota > Metazoa > Chordata > Aves > Passeriformes > Zosteropidae > Hypocryptadius > Hypocryptadius cinnamomeus. Next base: position 30,437 of record VYZP01076004.1, read on the forward strand.
TTAAATGGTGAGAGATACATCATCCTCTGTAGTATAGCAAAGGGCATAAGTTAGTTGCATGAAGTATTTGTCTGACCCTTCATTTTAATAGTTTTACATATACTACACATATAGCTAATGATAAAAACAATTTTAGGTTTTCTATATGCAAAAATATGTGTTCTGTCTCTGCTTGGAGGTGTTTAAAAGAGGTGGTGCTTAGGGAGATGGTTTAATGGTAGACTAGATTCGTGCTAAGTTAATGGTTGGACTTGATAATCCTGAAGATACTTTCCAGTAAATGGTTCTGTGATTATGAAACCTAGGCATCAAATATCTGTGTGCTCTGTACTGTTATTGGAAGCAGGGCTTTTTCATGTAACTTGCAAAAGCAAGATTCTATGCTATATGCTGAATGAGAGGATCAGATATATTGCTGTAGCTCCAGGGCATGTGATATATTTTCCAAGCATACTGGGCCCGTGCTACATATTTCAATGCATATGCCACAATTAATGCCTCTGAATTATCTGAAATGGGGATTGTAAGAGAAAAGAAGACATTGCTCAACCATTTAAAAAAACCCAGACTTTTCCAAACATCATTTGTGGCTATGTTTCTGTAATCAGTGCAGACAGGGAACTTAAAGCTTAAACCCGAAGAGACAATACCAACACAAAACCCACTTTGTATTTCTATCCCAAGTTTTTGTATTTCTAGCAACGTGGTTGTAATTAAACATGAAAATGATGTAGGCAAGCTACTGTTGCCTTTGGCCATTTCTACTAGTCATTCTATTTGCTCATCCATGGTGCACAATAAAGCTGGACAACTCAGGTTTATTCTTCTTTGTAGTGAATTCTACTTCTTGACCTATCTGATCTAGGATTTTACAATTGAGATGGACTTTTCAGTATTTATGCTGTAGTAATGCATCTGGGCACTGAGAGGGTTTCACTGTTCCCTGAAGGAAAGTTCATTGTGGTAGCAGATTTGGCACTCTCTATATGTTTTTCCTGAGTTTAAGTTATAGTGTCAGCAAAACAGTGATCCAAGTGTCCTAATCTTTTGGGTCACGTTACGCCCCAAGGACACTAGTTTACACCACAGGTTACAAATTTGGAGGGATATCACTGACAAAAGGGAAGGCTTCAGGTTTCTTGTAGACTGAGGTGGAAGAAGACAGAGCTTGGAAACTGGAGAGAAGTACAGGAATGAAAAATTCACCCCAGGCTGTTTATGAGCAGTAACATGCTTGTGAGGAAAATCTCAATATGCCATCTGCATGAGCTCTGGGAATGAGATGCTGTGAAATTGGGCCTTCTGTGGTATCTTCTCTCCAAAGATCTCAGTGTACCATACAGACATCACAGGTGAGGAAACGAAAACCCTCAGACTTGAACACGATCACAGAACATGCCAGTAGCAAACGAGGAGAAGAGGCAAAACCCCTGTTTCTACTGCCTCATGCAAGGTGATGCTGCCTTACTCGTTGCTAGTCTGAGGGAGATATTGATCTGTGCCTCTTGTTTCCTTCTTTCCCATTGTGACTCTTTATTGTATATACACTGTGACAGGGGGAAGGAAATACATTACAGATTTGTTGCTGCTGTTGGACCCCTGCCACAGAGCATCTATCCATCAGTGCCATCATGCAAAACGCAGGGCAGTTGGTATTTGTTTACATCCTGAGAGGAAGAGAGTGTCCTCACCCCTCCGGTCAGATCAGATGTTATTTCAGGGAAAGGAAGAGCCTTGGAAGCACTGTCTTGGCCAGGACACATGAGGTATGTGAGAGGGAGGGAATCCCAAAGTGATGACAGGGTAGGCCAAGTAGTTTAAATCTGACCTTGCCCTTCAGGGACTATTTCTGTTTATTGGTGGTACTTCATCCCATGGTTCTCCTTTCTCAAAGTATATGGCAAACAAAGAGGTATATTAAGTGGCACTCAGAAGGGTTCATTCCCACTCCTTCTTAGATTTGCCTGATGGACAGCATATGCTTTTGTCCAAGTGATAGTCATGTGGGATCTTACCTACCAGCCTTGTGCACATTTGGCTGTATCCAGCCCCATCCATAAGTCACATAATAACCCAACTTCATGTATTTGTAAAGTTGTCATAAATGATGCAGTTCTCAAGCACCAAACACAAAACTGTGAGTCCACTGACTCCCACTTTATGCTCTCTTACTGTGATACCTGTAACTCACCCCTGAAAGCACTCTGGGTCTTCCATAAATATCTGGTTTGCTATTGAACTGCTTTGATGCCTGGGACTCCAGAGCAGGGGAGAAGTAGTGGCATCACATTGGAACTGAGGGAAGTGCTGCAGGTGGCCTCAGCCTGCAGCTCCACCTGCCTCCAGAGGCCACACAACGGGTCCACAACACTTGGGGCATATGCATTGCATGTGTGCTCCAGCACATGTGCCTGTCTGCCAGACATGCTCACAGGAGTATGTATGCAGGCACACATTTTGGGGCTTTCTGTTCATCCACAGTGTGTGCTCTGACACACAGTCCCTTGCAAACACAATCGCAGAACTCCAGAGGTCTCCAGATGGCCAGCTGGACCCCCTGTGCTTCACTCCATTCCCTGAATGTGGACTGGTGCAGTCTCTGTGTAGAGGTGAGGAGCATGACCCCCAAACCTGCCGTCCCCAGGAGAGTGTGTCCCTGCCATAACTCACTGCTTGTATGCAGGTTGTAGCATCCTAAGCTCCCAGATTGTTAAGAATTATTTCAGCAGCTTTATACTCTTATCTAATTTTTTTCTTTCTGTGCTTTCTCATGGGATAGGGACCTTTGCACTCTCATTCTAGGAGACAGTGTTATCAGCACTGTCTGTATTATTTTGTAGCCAAAGTATCTGCTTATGACTGAACATTGAAAAGCATGTGACAAGTGAAGGACAGTGCATACTCTGACTATGATTTGACCTGAGGAAAAAAATTGGGACTGGATTCTGCTGAGCACATTGCTGAAATCCAAATAGGAAATATTTGTCTATTTTTACAGCTTGGTAAACTTTATTGCCTGTGACATATTTAAAATGAATATGAACAAAAGGGTTGATGAAGAATGCCTGTTTGCAGGCTATTTACAGCTCCATTTGCTGCTGTCTGGGCTTCACATGTTCTTTTTTTTTTTTTTTAATCCACCAGTAGAATACTAGGGAAACATCCAAACAGTCTTTGATCATGGCAAAATGCTCTTTCTGTGAAGCAGGGATGTAACATCTATGCAGATCTGGATTTGAACTTTTCTCTAGTTTGGCTGTGGATCCCAGGCATGCTGCCTGGAATACTTTCTGAAGTAAATTATATCTTTTAATCCAAACATGTTGGGACATTTGGAGTGTCGTGAGTCATTTGGAACACATTCTCTCCAATCACAGTTACACTTGCATATATATTAATTATCAGATCCTTGATTGTCAGAACAAACTGGTAGTAGCTCAAGGAAACAAGAGGTGCAAAACAAAAGCGGTGTGTTGATTCCTCCTGGTTTTACTAAGAAGGGTACCTGTTCATTAGAGAAGGAGCTCTGAATGAGCCTGTTGAACAGTCTATAGAGGTGGTGCCATGTGGTTCAGTAATGAACACTGACGGGCTAGGTACTTTTGCAATAGCTTCAGTGGAGGAGTTGCTTTCTTAATCTGTTATCTACCACATTAAGCTGGTTTAAATTAACAATGTTCATAATTTTTATCCATTTGGGGGGGGTGTTACCAAGGGTCCAGTTGAAATTATAAAGAGTTGAAAAGCTCAGCTCTCCAAAGCACCTGGCCTGCAGTGTGCTCAAGCCCATTTGAACACTTCCCAGTAATACCTTCACACACATCCACCCCAAAAGCAGCTGAGCACGTGCCAGCTCAGGAGTGTCGGAGCACAAGCTGAACGTTCTGCAGCTGTGGATATGGCCTGCACCAGGGAACAGAGCCACTCCTCCTGGGCTGCTGGCATTCTCCAGTCTGAAGGAGGGAGCAACCCACAGCAAACTAGAGAGGAAAAGCATAACAAAGCAGATGAGCAGGAAGGATTACAATGAGGAGTCTGCTGAGAGTGGTACAACGTGAGGAAAGAGATATGAAAGGATGGGGGAGCCTGAGACTGGGGGTTGGTTGCCAGTACTGAGTGCTGGACACAGATTTTTGGAACCAGTTTTAGGCATCTTCATAATGCAATACCAGAGAGCAGTGCTGTGTCACCCAGGGGCCCCGTGTCAGATCCTGAACTGCACTGCCACCATGGCTGTGCTCACCAGAGCCACGCTCAAGGACTGGCCAGAAACAAAAGCACTGTGGTGCTGGAGGGCACAGTGATCCCCCTAAGAGCTCCTGGGGCTGCTGCTCTCCTGTGGTGGGCAGGACCACCAGGAAGGCCTGCTGTGTACCACAGCTCTTGATCCAGAAAAAGAATGTCCATGTTTGAAAAGCCAGGAGGGGCTGTCAAACAGAGATCCTGGCTTGCTCTAGAACCAGGACAAATGAGTCAGTACTCTGCTTAGGATAATTAATCCTGATAAAAAGCAGATGTATTTTTAATGCTTGCAAGAACTTGAGCTTCTATATCTGCTTGATAACTGCACCCATTCATTCGTAACTTGTGTCCAGCTCTGGTGCTGCATATCCTTGGTCTCTGCTGAACTGCATGGCCTCTCACTGGATTTGCTGCACAGACATTATTTTATAAACCTTCCTGTAGTGAGGGAACTTTGTCTAGACCGTTTTGAAATATGAGGCTGACACTGGATGAAATTCTTACCCAGACTTACACCGACTAGAATTTTTTTTCCAGTTCTGTTTCAGAGGTCAAGTGGGATGTTGCAATGCCTAAGCCCTCTAAAGACTGTCTAATTTCATCCTATTGAGACAAGTCATGCTTCAAAATCCTACATCTTGCTTTTCAGGCTTCAGTTTAACAAGGCTGACTTTGGGCTAAGCAGGTGTATTCCAGCTTTTCCCAGCGGGAGCTTCTGGGCTTTCCCCACCCAGTTCTCTTTACTCTGTCTGCCTTCCTCCTTCCTTGTCTCTGTCCTGTACACCTTGCTGACCTGCATGGAGAAGAACCTTCCTAGTGAGCAAGTGTTCAGGAATCCTAAAGCCTGTATTAAAGGCAGGCAAAGATTCCATTCATTTACTCGTACATTCATTTACACATACGTAGATAATGGGATCCTTTAAATCAGAAAGCCCTGTGTGGCTGTGAAGGCTTTCATCCTCATTTTGCAAATAGAAAAACTGAGGCAGAGACATTAAATTACTTGCTGAAGACCTTAAGGAGTTGGCAGCAGTCAGAGAAAAAGCTAACTTAGTTTGACTAGAAGTCCCTCCTTTAATTTTTGAACATCACTGCTGTCCAGGAAAACAAAGGAGAAAGAACAGTAAAGGTTATTTGCATATGACAGAGCCAAACGTTACCTCCTCTCCTTGCCATCCTTAATGGCTAGCCACCTTGTCATGGGTTCCAGTGAGGAATAAATGGTTACTCTGAAGCTTTGCACAAATTTGCTTTTTGAACACAAGAAAGTTATTTAACCTTGTCCAGTACATTTTCTTCTGTAAAAAAAGGGGGATAACAATTTCAAATAAACATCAAATATTTCCAAATTCCTTCTTTCCTTACTGTCATTTCACAACATTTCAGAAGGATGTGCCACAATGTACTTAGCATGTGAAAGACACTGAGGGAATCAAGAGGACAAATACTTTCACCCTACTGTGCTTGATTTACATCTTATATTTTCACCCACTAAAAGCAAACTAGAGTGATTAGCAATCCTTTTTGCATTTTGTTTAATTCCTTTGGTAACTTCAGCCACACTGAAGCAGGTAAGACACTTGCTATGAACTAATTCACCTAGGGAGATTCTTAGTTTCCTGCAGCTTCATGATGCTGCTTTCTCCTAGGTGTTGTGTTTTGATTCATCTGACACAACTCTCATGACTGTTTACTCTCTTTTTCCAGCTTCTGGCCATCCTCACTGCTTTTTCTGTCACCTAGAGCTTGGCTCTGACCGGGAAGTGCCTTCCAGTTTTGTCCGCTATGTAGATGTGGAATTTGACATGCCCACCACTTCTGCGTCCAAAGCCAGTGTTCGCTCCATCTCTGTCGAGGACAAGACTGACGTGAGGAAGTGGGTCAACTATTCAGCACACTACAGTTACAAGGTAAAACTGAGCAGTGCTGATCACCATGGTTACTTTGCATGCTTCATTGTCTTGAAAAGTATGGGCAGACAAAATACCATGGACAATAGAGGTGGGAATTTGGCTCATGCCAGGCTGCGTGCAGTAGCTACCCACGTGCAGCTATTGGTTCATGGCAAATAAGCAGTGGATTATCTCAGCGAAGATGGAGTAAATTTGCTTGCAGTTGGCTGTGGAAGGGCGTGCACACAGCCAGCTCCTGGAGATTAGCTGATATGGAGAGTTTGAACAGGGAGTTTTGCTGCTCTTCCCTAGTGGGAGTGCTACCGTGGGAGTCCTACTGCAGACAAAAGAATCGCAGTATTTCTCTGCTTAAATACTTCTTTCTTCTGCCTGCCCTACGGAGAGGAGCAGATAGGAAAGTGCACTATGTATATACCTGCCAAAATATCTCAGTAAATTTGCATGTTAGCTGAATACTCAGCAGAGAATTTGGCATCCTACCTTGTCTTCTTTGAGAGCAATGATAAAGAGATCCTGAAAAGACTCTCAATGGCAAATATTTTTGCTGGTAATTGTAATTATATTTTTAGTAGTTTCTTCAATTCCCTGGAGATAATACTTGAACTTCCTAAGTATCCCTTTTAAGAATGAAAACATTGGATTATTCCCAAGTTTTTGGAGATGTGGAAATTTAGAACCAAAACATAGATCCCCTTGGCCCTGTCCCAATCCATATTGGTATCTGTAGGCCAAAGTACCTCTGAGCCTGAGGACAGCAGGGAGTGTGCTCAGATTTGGGGAAGTGTTAGGCACTGCTTCAAGAAGCAGGGAGCTGGATTTGATGATTCTTATGGGTCCCTTCAAACTCAAGATCATTTAAAAAATCTCGTTGCTTTATACATCAGTCTTCTCAGAATTTATAGTTAAGGCTGATTTTCTGCTGTCATATAGGAAGCCACCCATCATCTGGAGATTTGTTTCTGAGCTTGTATTCAGAGTACACTGGGAATAGTAATGAATATAAAGTCGTGTGAGTTCTCTGCATGACATTATCTCTTCTGGAAATTATTTCATGACACTGCTGAATTGTAGAACTGCTTAGGTTAGACTGAAAATCCTTATAGTAAATAAAATCCAATTTTCCCTGATCCTCAGTCTATCTTTCCTTGCAACCCTCTCAGGTCACCAAGAGTTTCTTTGCCTGAGCACAAGAACGACCACTGAGGAAGATTTGTGAATCTTTTGTTTTCCTTTCTCATTACAAATTTTTTTCCTCTTTTTCTTCTACCAGGTTGAAATAGAGCAGAAAAAAAGCTTGAATGAGGATCTGAAGGGAGAAAGTACTGCAGATGTCAATGAATGTGCTACACAGTAAAGGAAGATCAGTCTGCAAGTCCCAAGAGGGGTGGTCAAATTAACAGACCTGGAAGAAAGGACTTGCAGGGGTTGGGTATTTTTCTTTTAAAAAATTAGGGACTACTGCTTTTAAAATAATGCTCTGAAGAGTATAATTTTTTCTCCTTCTGATGATCCGTACTTTGAGAAGAATGTGGTCAGAATTTGTTTGGAGGGGATCCATGGGCTTTTTCTGGAACAAGTACAGTTGTACAGTCAAGCCTGCCTTTTCTACCTTTTCATCATTTAGGTTCTGCACTCAAGTATGGTCTGGCAACCATCGCAGCCACACCAGAAAACAGCCTTTATCTCACAATCTTGCCCTCCCACATTATGCATTTTGTTTCAATGCCTTTTGGTTTGGCCTTTGACTGAATTGCTTCCTTCTGAACTGCCAAATAAAATTCAGGGCGGATCAAGTGAAAAATTATATAAAACCTCCCTTCTGAAATGGTCCACAGAGTGAAAACCCTGAGCATCATTCTGAAGAATCAACACACTCTGCATCTTAAACAAAGAGAATGATCTCTGTGTTGAAGTAGATGAAATACAGACAGGACAGCTGATCACAGAGCTGTCCCTCTGTTCAGCCCTTCCTGTCTCATCCCTTGAATGACATGTCACTGTGCAGGTTCTCATGGGGTTTGCACAACTTACAAGAAAGCCTCTGCAATTTCTTAACATTTTTACTTTGTAGTCTGAGCCGGTCTGGTATCTTGACTGAACATGGTCGTGGCTGCTAGTAATAGGGAATGTGTGTTACAATAGTGGAGATACCAGAGGGACTTTGCTAAGATTAGATCATTCCTGCCTAGAAAAATATTTAAGGGAAAAACATGGGGGTTTAGTTTTGTGTTTGGGGGGTTTTTGTATGTTTTCTTGGATGGGTAAAATGGGTGGTTATTGAAAATGTCAGAACACAATTACTTTAACAGAAAATGTTGTTTGTTTTCCTGAAAATCCTTGGAAGTCTGTCCAGCACAATATTTTCATGTTCTATCTTGAACCTACAATATAAGTAACTTGTATCTTTATAATACTCCTGTTACCTGGGCCCCAAAATCTCTTCCCAAAAATTAAGAAGCTTCTATCATGGAGATTTTTTATCCCCACTTAGCTGGAAGTAATAGCAAGTCTTAAAACCTCTTTCTGAATAAAAGTGCAGAAGATATAAATCACTCATTTACACATATTTTCAGAGAAAACAGTGTTAAAAGTACTCAATTTTAGTTGTTTCTATGGCTTGTGTAATATTTTGACTCGTAATGTTAAATGTAAAGTAAGTAATTTATTAAATCATTTATCTTTTGAATGGTTACTACTGACTATAAAATACACATTTGGAAAACTTTGGCAATGTAATTTAAAATCATAATGAATTAAAATGAAAGCTTTTTTATAAATTTATTTCATTTTACATTTAATATAAAAAAAATACACTCTTGATTTACTACTTTCACTGTGACTCCTATAAAAATTACTACCATGTTAAAATCACAAATAAATAATGAAATTAATTTAATTGAGTCTGAAGCTGGTAGTGGTAGAATTTAAAATAAATTGTAGGGAACTTTTAAATGCCTTTTTTATATGCACCTACATTTCAAGCCTGCATCACCCTAGTGACACATACGTAGACAGGTACACCACTGTAAATATGTAAAGTCTCAATCCTTCTAGGACTTACTAACAAGCCTGTAATACCCCACTGCAGGTAGCCCTTCTGGGCTCAGGATAATCCTTGGAGCACACCAGTTAATACTAAGCATTTGCAACATCTGTCTGTAAATGGAAGAATGCTATTCACTTTTATTATGAATTTTGAGATCAATGGATTAAAATTTCTGATATTATTAATGATGACTTGTATAGGTTGTGAAGTATCTGGGAGCACAGGGCTGAATTTGTGACTGATTCTCAGCTCTGGCACAGGCTGGCTGTGATGAGTTGCATGGCTGCTCCTTTACAGAATTCACTCCTGTTCAAAGGCAGTCAAAGAATTTCTGGCTTGTCTTCCTGCTTTTCACTGCAGCTCCTAATGTACAGTTTCTGAAATCCCACCATCAAGAAATAAAAAAAACAAAAACCCAAGCTGAAGCACTGCTGAGATTTTACTGAAGAAATGTGAGAATGTTTTGTGAAAGAAATGGAGATTTTCTACTCTGACCTGCAGGCTCAGTGTCTAATTCTTTTGCCTATCGCCCCTCAGCTCATGGAAACACAAGTAAGTAATACAAGTTAGCAAAGTTATGTTGCACAACTTAAGAGGGGAGAAAATAAAAGTAATATAATTTTCCATCACTGTTGAATTGTTAAACTATTCAGCCTCTATCATACTTGTGCCACAGAATATTCTATGTTCCAGTAACTGAAATATAAACATACTGGAGCTTTATGGATTTACTTAATTTCTGTACCACTTCATCACTGATTTTTTTTTTTTTAATTCAGAATCAGTGAATGAAACACCTGACTCTCATCTTTCTTGTGTAGTTGTACACAGAAGTATTTCTTCCAGTCATCATGAATTTATGCAGGCAAGACTGGATAAGTGTTCTGGTTTATATGAAAGCTATTTTAATCCATTCTTATTTCTGGAGAGATTTTTAGATGTACCTGCCACTGAATTTTCAGGAGTTAAGGATGAATACCCCAGCCAGAATCTCAAAAGATCTTATTTCCTTATTTCCTAAGGACTGGACTAAGTAGTTTGATTTTTCAAAAGAGTGCTAATAACCAAAATCTTTAAGAAGTCTATTGTTGGTGTCACCAGGTGTCTCAACTGAATTCTTTTTTCTGTCCAGCACCATTACGAGCATTGAGAATTTGAACACTGGGATCCTAAGTGCCCTTACTGAGGTCTCCACTGTTTTTTATTGATTAAATAGTGCCAGTTTTTCCGTGCTGCACACTGTTATATATGTACTTCATGTACATACACTCTTCACCCATGTGAGTTTAGTAGTAATTTGAACAGACTGTTGATTGGAGTGAAGGGAAAAGATCTGAGAAGTTTGTGAGTTTGAAAGTAGCAGAAATTATTTAGATACAAGCAGTGTCTGTAGTGGGGATTTTTTTTTTTCATCATGCGGAAAAATTTCTCTGACTAGTTTCAGATTACTGCTTCTTTTGAGAAAGATGCAGTCACTGTCCTTTGGTCTATTTGAAAGCTTTGTAGTACTCAAACACTCCATGCAGGAAATGTGCCTTCAAGGTAAGCATACGTTTACTCCCTGAAGTGATTCCCACTTTCAGTCCTCTTTCTATTTCTCGTTAGGGTTTTAATATTTGTACTGTGGTAAGACTTGAGGTATTGTATGGAATTTTGCCTAGAAACATGAAGTGTCTCTGATCACAAGGGGTAAAGATGAACAATATCTCCAGGCAGCTGAGCTTATTTTAGTTAATGTCTCTTACATTTATTAACTATGGACACTGCTAGAAGAGGAAAATGGGTGAATTCATTTAAGAAATACTAAAACTGACTGATGTTATTTTTATTCTTTTATTTAGATTTAAATTTAGTCATCCTATGAAGGAGTCAGATATAGCAGTGTCATAAACTGCAGACATAATGTTCCTTCTCTGGTGGGTTGCTGGCTGACAGTTACTTTATAGGATGTCCAACACCTGTCCACATTATTTAGTAGCTGCTAAAACTCCCTCTTGAACAGTCACCTCCCAGGATAGACAGCAACTGCATGCGAAAGAGCATGAAAGCAAGTGGAAAAGGTGTATGAAGCTCAGCCTGGAGGTGCTTGCTCTTTTGCTTGCATAAAATTCTCGGTCATTTCCTTGGCCCTTCAGTGCACTAATCAAGTCCTTGATAGGTCACCTTTGTTCCAGATGGTGAAAAATTTCTTTCAGTGACTCTTAGCAGCTTGTGTACATAGCTGTATTAATCTCTAGAACTGACCAGCACAAGAATTTACAGCACACAGAGATCACGTAATGCATGAAGTACTTACCTTCTTCTGCCACTAAAGTTAAATCTACATCATGACATATCTAAGATACAAAATTTTGTGTGATAATGTGCACAGCTCTTCCTAACGTTCCTGTTTTGTTCAGTCAGCCAGCCACCCCTCACATATTCAGCCATCCATCCTCCCATCCGTCCTACCCTCCTTCCCTGTCTCTCTCTTTCATACTTGCAATTTATTCTTTGCACTATTGACATTGATTGGTTTAATTATTATTTTGTAACATGTTCCTACCTTCTTATTTTGTAAAATAAGTAAGTCTATACACTGGCTAACTTCGTAAAACTGATTTATTTTTTTTCTTTATATCACTTGAAACGGGATGTCATGTTTTTGTTTAAACTACATGAAAATTTAAATAAATGTTAAGCTGAAACAGCATCTCCATGTTTTCACTGTGAAATTGAAGTCGTATGTGCTGTATATTCCGATAAATCAGAGGTCTTGAATTCAGAAGAGGAAAAGGATATTTTGAATGGTATAAAGGACAACATAAATTAGAAGTTAAGGGACTACATACAGAAAAGAGATAACTTTATTTGATTAGGCAGCTTGAACAATATACTGCAAGGGAAATCGAGCAGGCCTAGAGCCTGAGCCACATAACAGTTTGAAGTAGTACTAACATAATATGGAAGATGGTCCAGCATTTGGACACAAAGTAATTGAGGACTGAAGCCTCTGCTCAGTAGTCTCTTCTTTGACCACTAAAACAAGGAGTACATGAAAGAGTGGTATCTTCCTGTGATCAGAACGTGTTTGCAAAGCAAGTGTCAGGTCTGAAGTATATAGAGTCCTCTGCTATGATTCTCTGTGTTCTTTCAAAGTTCAGTAAGCCATGTATCATTTCATACATCTTTCCACTTCTCTCAGAGTCACTGAGACCCACTTCAGTCTGTTGTTTTTCTCAAAAAGCATTCCTTGGAAGAGCTGGGTACTTCTCTTGGCCAAACAAAATCAGGTACTCATTATAAATGCTCTTCAGAGTATTGCTCTGAGCTCAGTACAACTGGCAGTAAGTCAGTCATTTTACAGTATCAGAAAATGGAGGTACACAAGATAAGATGCCTCATATTTGTTATTTAAGAGTCAATCAGGTCGGCCAGAAGAAACAAGGAAAGTTAAGATTCATGGCTGTTAGTACTAAGAGTTTTTTACTACAATTCAGACACTCAGTGACTTTTGGAAATGAACATAAAAAATTGGGAGGGTAGGATTTTATTAACCCTGATAGCTTGCTAATATGCATAATGTTTTTTAAAAGAAAAATTTAGACCAAAAAACCCAGAAATTTTAAAACCAAGGAGCTCAAAGTTCCTTGGCAACAGTGTAGTCTTTAGAGATAAGCCAAAATAACACCCTACAAGAGATGGGGAGGTCAGAGTGCCAATGCAATGTGTACCCAAACAAAAGATGTCACTAGAGGGAAATAGCACAATCTGGAGAGGAAAAAACCACAGTTTTCTTTCAGTACTTTTAGTTGCCATGATTGCCCACCCTGACTAGTCCAGATATGTTGTAAATTTTTAAGACAAAAAGTGCTGAAGGTCAGCTGGAGATGAAGCAAAAGATGGAGGAGCAGCCCACTGTTTCAGTTTAGGTGCAGGTGTGGGCCACAGCAGATGTGTCTGAAACCTGAAGTGCACCAGTCTCAGAAAAAACTCTTGTCCTTTTGGTCACAGCATCAGAAGCCTAACAGCAACTGCTGTATATAAAAAGTAATTGGAATAGTATTTTATATGCTAGCTATGAAAGGTGTCTTCCTCAACTCTGAACAATGGGACAGCAAAGCCTAATGGACAGGGGTGACTGTAGTACTGCCTCCAGTAGCACTGGGGTAATTCAGCAAGTGGCAGACACATGCTGGGGTTCAGGAGGTCTGAGCAGACTGGTCCTTCCCTGGTCGGGGGCCTTCTGCAGCCTCCTAGTTGTTACTACTCCAGGGGCTGTATATAAACTGGGAACAGTCAGCTCAGTCTAAAGAGCTTTTGAAGGAAAAGGTTGAATACAGCTGAAAGTAACTTCTTAAATTGGGAGCCTCTTTTGTAAAGGTTTTCCTGATGCAGAACTGAAAAGGAGAGCTCAACTCCTCTGTGGAAGCAAACAAATTTGTTAGGGCATGGTCAGTTCAGTAATTGAACTGATACATAGAGTCCTCAGATTGAAAGGGAATGAGTGGGAAAACCTCGTGTCAGTGCACAGATGCAGGCAGAGTAACAGAGTTCTGACGTCAAGTTAACCAAAACAAAAGCAAAACTGAGATTAAGAGTTCAATTGCTATGGCATCCCCTGAGCCATATCCCTGTTATCCAAACCTTGTTTCTCACTGCAGCAGTCAGCAGGTTTGTTTGATTTTTTTTTCCCAAATTCTTACAGGTACCCTTTGCTATGGCTCTCAGGAAGTGACGGTGCAAGGGGAACATCCAGGGGAGTGCTGGTGGCAAAATGGGATATACTGAAGTTACAATCTCAGCAGAGAAAAATGTGTGCTAATACCTCACCAAGTCCTGTGACAAGTCAGGAACTATGCAAAAAAATGTGACTTGGGGAGTCCCAGTCTACAAATACTGATCTTGGGAACAACGGAACAAATGCTGTAAAAAGTAATATGAATATTATAAAAGACTGGAAGGCTTTTGAACAAATAGAATTAGATTTGGATCTGAACCACATTGTCAAAATCAGCTCTCAAATTGTTCAGGGCCAGCATGATGAAATTGCGAGTTGACTGACATTACTTCTCGTAAATTGGGGTCCATGGTATGGGTCTTACCTGGAGAAGTGAGCCACAGATTGGAACAACAAGGCACTTGGCTGCGTGCTCACCCTCCGTGGGCTCTCAGAAGTGAAGGGACTGTTGCTCTATAGCGGTCGGTGCCAGGTTCTCGCCTGGACTACTGACCTGCTGCACCAAGCAGCCTCAACGAATCACATCTCACCGGTTTCCAGGACTATGAACTCCACGCAGAATTTGGCCTGTTGCAAATCAGCTGGATCTCAAAAATGGGTGTAAGAGTTGACTACCTCAGCTGATTCCATGTTTAGCTGAGAAAAGGACAACAGACAAATTAATTTTTCAGTGATGTTGACTAGCCTTTTCACCCAAGTATCCTTACCTGTCTGGACAGTCATGTACATACTCAGTTTAAATTTACATCCATAAAGCATTTCAAATACCTCCAACAAAAAATGGTGTAATCGGATAATGTTTAACTATTTTCTATAAAAAAACCAAAAGCATTTGTGTGTGTTGTATAGGCATGCAAGGATATGTACAATTATGCATTGATGGAAAGAACAATTTGACACAAAAGTTTGACCTTTTGATTTTCTGGACACTCTTAAAAGAGACAGCCACTCCCCACCACCCCGAGGTAAGCCACTGTGGCTCAGTCCAAGTCCGGGCAGCCAAGCCCACTAATCCTGTCTCATCCACCCCCATGCAGCTGCTGCCTCATTCTGGAAGTACATAATTCCCAGAAGCTCTCATAAATTTGCATGAAAGATGTCTGCAAACACCAGCTGTTCCTGTATGTGACCCAAACTACCACAGTTCTACACAGCCAAGTCCAGCTTGGGTTTTCAAGCAAGATATTCCCCTACTCTCCCTCTTTTGAGGATTCCAACCTGCTGCTATGCTCACAATGAGCATTGTGTACTATAAAGCTGTGCACTTGTCAGAACACTGCACTGCTGGGAAGTTAAGGGGTTTGGGATCCCTTTCTTCTTGTTTGAGGCCACCTAGAGGGTGAGTACAGAGGTGGAGACAATTAAAGACTGAAAAGAAGGATTGAAGACTTTGAGGGTTTAGAGTACTGACCACGTTTGTCAATCCTTGACTGCAGTTTATGAAATTCTGTTGAGTATATTATGTCCTTGGAGCAGAAATTATACACCAGACCTACACTCTCCTTCCATCCAAATTGCTTTCTCTTTTGAGCTCACTGAATCTAGAAAGCCTGTTGCCCAGTGAAAGTACTTAATAGGATAAATAATAGCACCATTTGAGGCTAGTTCCTTATCTGTTTGCTGAGGTGCTATGGAAATGGAACTGTTTAAATACATCTTCACAATATATTTGCTAAGAAGCAAGTTGTTTAAAAAGTATTCTTCCAGAAACAAAATGATCTTTCTGTATTAGGGCCTGGCACAAATGCCTTTGAATAATGGGGGCAGTCTTAGTTCCCATCTACAAAAAAACACATGACAATCAATTTCAATCTCTCCTGAAGTAGTTTCTTACCTAAATTTTAGGTTTAGGAAAATGGTTTATTAGTTATTAATTTTCAGCTTACATTAACCATTTAGTATTTACCATGCATTGAGGCTACATTCATAGGAGTTACAGCCAACAATTATTGTTCTCAATGCAAGAGCTACTGCACAGTTTTAGCTCAAGGAAGGAAAATTTGAAAGTGTATTTCTGATTTGTTTTTTGCTAGGGTTACTATACTGTCATAGGAGTTCTGCCTCCCTCTTGTGGCTAACTCTTTTGCTTTCAGCCTGGAAAAGAAACATTCACAGTGCAACCATGATCAGAGTTCCTTGTAGTTGCCTTCCTGATATGTCTCCTCCTTAAGTTTAGTAGAAAAAGCCCAATTATGTCTGGATTCTCCTATACAAAAATAATTTTTTTTTTAATTGTCTACCTAAGAGAGGTATTCTTTTTCACATTCATGTGGGAACAACAGAACATGTTTGATAAAATCAGTGGTAATCCAGGCTGGTTACATTTTGTAATTGGGTCTGAATGTTTGGATTCAAGTCAGCCACATGCAGGAGCTCCACCTAGGAGCTACTAAGATATACTTCAGGGGACATAATATTTTCAAGTAATCCAAAAACCCACGGCCTATATATTTTAGGATATTGCTTTGTTCTTTCCTATCACCTTCCATTTAAATATTACATAGTCCTTTTAAAGCATTAAGAAACCAAGGTATCTGAAGAGTTAAATAAAGGACTGTACCTCTAAGATAACAGGAAAACCAAGACAGCATTAAATGGCTGCCTTGGAATGGTAGAGCCCCAGCTGAACGCAGATCTAATGTCCCTCCATTGCTTCCCCAGCCCAGAACATCTTCTCCCTTCTAAGTCCTTAGCAAACTTACAGCATTTGCAGCATGACAGACCTTGAGTGTACCTGCCCTGTGCCCTTCATTCTTTTGCAATTTACACTGATATCAATATAGCACTTTATAGCCTGACACACCATTCAGAAAGAGATGTGAATTTTATCTTGAAAGCCATAGCTAGAAAGTGGGCAGGAGGGACATGACCATTTGCAGAAGTCTACAGTAATGGAAACAGAATAAGCTGCACAGTTCAAACACTACTGCTGGTCATCTTGCTTTGTCAGGTCTAAAACAAAGTGTCTTTCTAGTTCTACAAGACTTGGTTGCATCCTCCAGCTTCACCCCCAACTTCATCTGGCTTTGGCAGCAGGGCAAGGGACTTGCTTTGACCACTCATATATTTACATAACTGTTCAGATGATGTGGATAGAGACCTTATCACTTTGGCTTTGAAATACTTTCATTGGCTTCACATTAGATGATACCCATCAGCACCTCCTTGACAGCTGGCCAGTGAAAACATTCATGGGAGCTGAGCCCAGCTGAGCTCAAAGTTCACACTACCAGGGGCTGGCTGCAGTGACAGCTAGAACTCCTTGGGAAAAATCATCCCTTGTGCCTACAGACCTCATCTAATAAAGGCAGCATTGCATCCTCACCCTGTAACTTTGAAACTGTGGCTGCATCTGAACAGATGGGTCAGAGCATGGGTCAGTGCCTCCAGCAAAAATCCAGCTGTCTGAAAACTCTATAAATGGGAAGTTCTGTTTTCTGCTCAACAGGTGTTCTGCTTATACCATAAAACAGTGCAAGTATTGCAGATGTGATGGGATGCCTCACTAGAAATATTTTCTTTCAACAGAGACACAGCCACACTGACCACTAATCTGCTCAGAGTCTCTGTGGGAGAAATGAGATGGCTGATGTCAGTAGGCCATATTGCAGATCTAAGGAGATCTGTAGTGGAAGATGATGCTTAAGATGGAAAAACTCCCTTTTGTCCAAAGCAGCAAGGCAGGGAGTAGGAAGCAGCTAAGGGAAAATTTGAGTTCCAGTCTGTAAGTGGAGCTTCCCATTTTTTAACATGCTGGCAGCTGTCAAAACCTTGGTATGCCAAAGACTCCTAGGTTATATATCAATTGCCATGAAGACTGGAGCAGACAGGAGCTCTAGAAATGGGTCATAGGTTAGGAATAACAATAAATGCCTAGGGTCCTAAAGCTCCACTACAGGATGAACTGGGCTGGCTCATTCCCACTGTTTTCCTTTCTCTTAAAACTAGGTACTCCAGCTGCCCAGCAGTTCTCACACTAATGCAGCTTTGCAGTTAGATAATTTGCCTCAGAATGAGAACTCCACATTAACGACTCACAAGCCATAGGTTGGTTCCAGCTGAGTTTATGTTCATTGTTCCTCACTGGGAAGACTAAATTCAGCCAAAACTGAACTGGAGTTGTTTTCTGCAAATTCCACCCAGTCCTGTGAAAACCAACCCTAGGACTCATTAAGGGAAGGGGGAAAAAAAAAAATCTGCTTGTCTGTCTGATGCCTTTCATGCTCATGGGATCACCTCTGAACAGCCTGCAAAGTATAGGGCACACCTATGGTTTTTCCATGAAAGCTGTAGACTCCTTGCCCTTAAATCAGCTCTATGAAATTCTCAGCAACCCAGAAGCTGGTGTGGATTGCAAGACCACTCACCTGGGCACAAAGGAACAGAAGCATTACGTGGGAGGCAGTGAGCATCTAAAGTGGAACAAACCTGCCTCGCACAAAAGCATTTTTAGCAGATGTGTGAACATGTGGCTGAAAGAAAAACCACAGAGTAAAATCCATCACAGCACATCTCTGCTTGGTAGCAGCAGCCTGTGTGCTGTCTCCCACTCTGCCAGCTGTGCCAGGGAAGCTGAGGCTACACAAACACGAACACTCCCGAAGGAATCACAGAGTTATCACTCACACAGAGCAGCACCATGCCATAGTTACACACTGCCTATCTGCATTCTGGTGTACCCCAGGTGAATCACTCTATCTTAGGTCACCACATGGAGCCTGAGGTACGCAAGGCTTCCAAAGGCACACTATATAGGTCACTCTGCAAAATTTTCTCTATGGATATTTAATCCTCTGATGCTTGTATATATCAGGAATAACTTTGTTAAAGTTAATTCAGTTCTGCTGTGGGCTTTTCCACATCATAGGTGTTGGATGGAATATATGGCAGTAATCAGTAAAAACATTTATCAGCATGCTATGTACAGCTCTGCTTTGGATCAGTAAAGTAGGACATTGTGTATGAGGAGACTAATTGGTATTTTAAGTCTAGCTTTTTTTTATCTGACTTCTTTGTTATTTGGTTTCACAGACCAGAGCAAGCAATATTTTGGCTGTTGCTGAAACATCATCACAGCTGAGTAGCTGTGATTCATAACAGTTACAGCCTGAGTGAATACTACTACTACTACCTTAAAAGCACTTCAGCAAGGTACTAATGCAGAATGTGGAACTCAGAGGCACTTCACCTCACACCCTTTCACAGAAGCTCTAACCTTCAGAATTTTAGGGACTTTTTTTAGTTATTTAAGCATCAGTACTCTGTATTCAAACTATGAATCATTCAGTTTGTGGAGACTTCAGCGTTATGTCAAACATGCACACGTGAAAAATGAAGGGGTGGTCTAAGATCTAAAACCAGTAATCTTCCTGCTACAAGCATGAGAGTTTGATTACAGCAAGTGGGGTATGCATTTTAGTAATGGCCAATTCTTCTTCGATAAAAGAAAGCCTAGAGACTTTTCTCCATGACAAAGCATTTGGCAACAATGTTGTTTTGAAGCATTTCCTCCTTTAGTCACTTATTTCTACTCCTGTCAGCTCTTTCAGTTGCATTAACACGTCTTTTGTAGGGCTGCCCTATGAACCAGATCAGGAAAGTGATCCAGGTTAAAAATTAGCCAACACAGGAGGGAGAAGAAAAAAAAAAAAAAAAAGCACAGCAAGGAACTGGCAAAAGCAGAGCGTGGTGGCTCAGAGACAGAATAAGCACACAGTAATATGGGAAGGAAGTACAAATGCCTGAAATTCTCATTATCACTGAATACTTGGGGGTCACGAGAAAACTGAGTGTCTCAATTAAGTTTTGGCTTCACAAATTCAGTGTAGTTTTGTCAACCAGAAACATGAAGAAAACCCACAATGTCTGGTCCACAAAATCCACTATGGCAAAAACCTCTGCTAAGGTGTAAAATAAATGCAGCATATGGCAAGAGCCTGGAATAGATCTATTTGTTTCCTCCAGCTATAGCTGATCATTTACTAGAAACAGCAGTTATAAAGACCACGGTGACACGTGTGAAATGATTCCTCGAGGAAAGTCAATTTTCTAAGCAGAGGAGGCACGAGTGATCTTAGAAAAGGAATAGTTTTGCAAAATCTGACATGGGGTTTGTGTATAAGTCAGATAGGGAACTATGATTCTGCTAAAAGAGAAACCCTGGCATTGACAGGAGAGGGTTGAGCAGTTGTTAGTAGCAGCTTTAGAAGAAAATCTCTGATCGGTCCCCTGGCTTTTGCGGTGCTGTTCTTCAGTCTTTGAAGAGGTGAGAGATCTGTTGAAAACAGATGGGAACAGAAGGAGCTACAGTAATGAATAGTACCTGGTCACCTGCTCATGTAAGTCTTCTGTGAAAGTTGCAACTTAGGTGTTCTGCTTGGGGCAGGGAACATTGCTTTTTTACATTGGTAGCTATTTGGCTCTGACTGGATAACTAAGCACATAATTTTATTGTCCAGTTTAGACATGCCCTAATAAGAAAGGGGTATATATAAGTTGTTATCAAAAAACTATATGTATTCTGACAGTAAACAGACTATATTAAAGAAAAAATATTCGTATTTTCCTACTTTGCTTCAGTAAGTGCTTGGTAAGAGCAGAGTAGGCCTGAGACTCTACAAAACTAATATTGAAATAAAAGCTTAATGTGTAACTCAGAGGCACTCCTTTAGCTCACACCCTTTCAGAGAAGCTCTAACCTTCAGAATTTTAGGGACTTTTTTCAGCTTTCTTGAAGGCCTTGCCTGCTCTAGCACTTCAAAGATGAGACTAAACTGAAACATTGTCTGCCCTCTGCAAGATCATGATGCAAAATACATTGCTGTAGGATGAGAAGGTTTAGCTCTCCGTGGGCTGTGAGGAGGGCTGTTGAATTGTACATATACTAAACCCTTAAAACTGGTGTTAGTGTGCTTTGGTAAAGTATATTGCTGTGCTTCAAATTCTAGATATGAGAGTAATCCAACTACTAGAATAGAGGTGCCTTGCAACAAGGATGATGTGAGCTATTTCATTCCATTTCTGCCTTGCTAAAAAAATCTTTCTGGAAAACCTGTTGCTGAAGACAAGAGGGACATGTTTATTGATTTTAGCTTCCAGCTCCTGGATCATGGTGAGCAAGCTGTTAGGAGAATGTCAATTAATATATGTATTTTATACCATTTAATTAGGGAATTTTTATTCAATATCTGAATGCTGTCTGAAAGTCATATCATGTAAGTTTTGTTATGTGTCAGCCTGCCTTCTGACTCCTGAGGGCTTATTGCATCCTGAAAATCTTCATTATGATGTGTCTGCTTTTAACTTCTGCCTGTGCCCAACATTTTAGATTGTGGCTTGTGTCACTTATTTTTGGTTTTAGCTCTGTATGGACACTTATAAACCCCAAAGAAACAAAAAGAACAAAAAAATCCACCCCTCACAAACAAACAAAATTTCTCAAATTTCATTTAAGGTTATATTCTTTGGTACAGTGAATGGAAGCAGTAAGAGAAACTTAGAGGAGAAAATAACCTCTAATCTCGCAATGCGTGAACTTAACTTCAAGACGCATTTTCCCTTACGAACATGTTTTAGACTGCCTTCATTCTGTGTATGTTCCTGTTTTATCCTTTAACACATGCTATTGAAGTTTAATTTGAAGTTTAAATGTGTATCTCATTCTTCTGGAAACATGCCATTTCAGGGATTGGGTGAGAAGGTTTACTTTTTGACTAATAATACAATGTGTTGCCAGAGCCTTCTGAAAAGTGTTCAAAAGACTTCACCAGTACAAGAGCAGATTGGTAATGTAGACAAGACAATGATGACAGCTCTGGAAGGCATGCTGATTGTGAGTATCATTTTGTCATCCTGTAACATAGTTAAGACCAATTTTGTTTTCCTTGTTTGACCACCCCCCTCAGAGGGAAGGGGAACTAGTAGACAAAATCACAACTCATCAACAAAACAAGTTTTGTTTTGTTTCAAGAACTAGGAAATTAAAAACCAGTGTTGTCAGCAACACCTCATACTAAGTACTCTATTCTTCACTGTATGATCAGAAATTATTTCAGTTATTTCAAAGAAAAATTAGTGTATGCTGATACTGCTCCGGTAGTGATTTCTCCAGATGTAAGAGATCAGGCATGGTCTGCTCTTGGGGGCAGAAAAATAGTTTCAGATTTATTTTTTTTTTTACAATTTTCAGATGAACCGCAAAAACCTCAATTAAAAAAAAAAAACCACAAACAACTAAACAACAGAGAAAAATAGAAATTAAGATTGCAACTTACATTGCATGTGTTTTAACTTAGCATCAAGATTTTGTGGTTCTTTCTTCCAGCTCAGTTGCTAGCTGGTGTTTTTTCTGTGGCAATCACAGAGACTTCGCATCTTTGAATTTCTGGATTCAGGTATGTCCCATCCCTCCCCCATTAGCAAATACTTATACATCAGTTATCCCTTTGCAAATGTCTTCTTGTAAGATATGCTGTGTAGAACCACCCATTAGTACTTGCCAAGAACTTTAAAATGGAAGGGTGGTCAACCCAAAAATCATACTGAAGAAAATTTATTTCTCCCTGCAGCTTCCTATTCACAAGTTCAAAAATCTCTATTCTAAAAGAAGTAATTCCATGATGAACCACAAAGAAGATGAACTACAGATATCCCCTTATCCTAGGCCCTTTGTATTAATTTAGCTACTGTTGCAGTGGTAAGTAATTTGTCCTGCTGAGGAGAAGCAAGGGATGCTTCTGAACAGGCCAGGAATCATTCAGGGTACTCAATGTACTGTGTGTCTCTGAGAGCAAAATGTTTGTTGTAAAAGATGGTTTGTCTTTATCCCAAACATTTGGTAGAGAAAGAAATATAATTGTGTCTAGGATTGAGTGGGAACTTTCCTATGTTATTTCCACCAAGGATCAGCTTTTGATCTTGTGCACAAATTGGTTTTTCCCTACACTATCTCATATTTGGCATGATTTTTGAATTGAAGGAGAAAGTTTACCCAAATGTCATCCTCTTTGCTCTCAATGTAATCTCCATCTTCACTATGGGGCTCAAGTCTAGCCAGCCCAATAGCTAAAATAGAAGTGCCTACCCAACAGTACAGCTGACATTATTGCTAATCCTGGTGAAGCCGCCCTGAGTTGTCAGTGGTAGAAACCTTGGGGAGAAAGATGACAGACAGGGTAACACACAAACTTAGGAAGATTGATGCTTGCCCAGCAAACAAAGGAGAATGCTGGCAGATAAATACAGAGAACTATAAAAGTAATGCTGTTATGCAGCTTATGCCTTCTGATGCTCCCCAGACTATCAGCATCGCTCCTGCACTATACACAAGTATGTATGTTATTCCAGTCTAACAAAATGCTAAATGAAGTAGAATCCCCTAACATCCATACAGCAGGCAGCCAGGGTGAACAGACTTCAGCAAGTGGCCAACTCGCTTGACTCCCCAAGCAGCAGCTGAATTGCTATGAATTAAATGGACCATTAGTCTTATTCAATGGGGCATTTCTCATGAGGGCTTGATTTTGTTCACAGCAATATTCTTCAGAGGCACTCAGGGGTTCGCAGTGCTGTGTTACAACTGGGTATTATTGCCTGAGAAACTGTGAGAGGGCTGTGCACGCAAGTCTTATCTTCTGCGAAGGCAGTCTGATGAAATATGGAAAGGAGCATGACACCAATCTTAGGCAGTACTGCTAGCATGTCCACACGGTAATTTTATTAATTACTTAGTAAGTCACTCTGAAAAACTGGGAGGGGGTTCAAGGGTAGGAAACTGTAGCCATGCAATGCCTTGTTTTGAAGAGAAAAGGGGTATGAATGACAACCTCATTCTTTGCTGGTAACATGCCAGTCATTTTGGCAGTTTTGTTTCACAATGAAGTACGAACCTTTTGCAAGAGACTACTACATTTCTATCAGAGGTCTCAGAAGTCAAGTAACACCAGCATCTCAATCAACCCCTGTAATTAATTCATCAGACCATGAATTAGGGCTTCTGAGTGGGCAGATCCTCCTCAGTCCTGCTGGCTGTGCTATGCAGGTGGAAAACTCCAGCAAAAAGGTGAGGTTGGACAGGTGAGAATGGTAGAACTTTGTAAATTACTTTATTATTTTGGCCAGGGCTCCAGCAATGTGCACAGTGAATACTGACTTAATTAGTGGACCCGCTCTAAACCAACCAGTCATGTCCCTATACAAAGTCTGCACTCCAGCAGGGAAGGTAGTGTGTGTTACTGTAGAAATGAAAGATATTGAGGAACTGGAGAGGAAGGCCTCCTGTACCTATTATACCCACTAACAAACTCCTCCCCATCAAAAGATACAGACAGGAGTTCCTGAACTTGTTACTAGGGCTAATTAATAGAGAGGACTTGAGGCTGAAGGTTACATAACAAATGTCGTTTACACCACCACAACTGTTGAAGAGATGTAACCTACTATGCCTTGTGTACGCCAAGTCAGAATTCAACATTATTTTTCATTTATGCTTGAGTGAACTTCACACAAGTGAGTTATTGGTAGAGATCTAAGGGATGAGTGGAGTTCAGAAGTTGTGCTAAGGACTGAGTGAAGGTGGGAGTGGTCAACACTGATGGAAAAATAATCAGAGTTGAGAAGGTTTTCCCATATTACATGCATCTCACAAGTTACCATAGAGAAAGAGGATAAAGAGGGAATAGAAAGAGGGGGAAATGGAGGTTAAGCTAGCTGGCAGAGCTCTGACAATTTTTTGCACAGATAGATCCTGTTGCCACTGACTCAACTGCTGTTAAAAGCAGCAACGTTACAGATCAGTAAGCACCTGTGATCCTTGAGGAGGCCCTGAGGAAGAACAGCTGTAAATTCTTAGGCTGTGCTGCCTCCCTCTTCCCGGCCACCTCCAGCCTCAGCTACTAGCCCAGGTGGTGGCACACTGCCTACAAGAGTGGCACCTAGGCCTGGGCAGCCTTTAATGAACTGCTTGTGAGGAAAAGCACCAGTGCTCACAATGCCGAGCAGGGCTCAGAACCTCTTCCTTGTGGGCCCAGAAGAGCCATTTCTGCCTTGTAGTGATTACTTGTGGCTTTTAATTGGCTTGGAGCAACCTCCTGGGGACTGAGGTGAGCCATGTTCATTTCTGCAGAGCCTGGCACCAGCTGTGACCCGCAGCATGGACAGCAGGGCCTGAGGCACCTCCCCTGTGAGGGCTGCCAGCCCTTCTCCCAGCACTGCGCCCTGGCATGGCCACCACAGCCCAGCCCTGGCCAGCAGCAGCTGAACATGAGTCAGGGTGTGCCCTGGTGGCCAAGAAGGCTGATGGCTCTTGGCCTGTATCAGCAATAGTGTGGCCAGCGAGACCAGGGCATTTATTTTCTCCCTCTACTTGACAGCGGTGAGGCTGCACCTTGAATTGTGTTCAGTTCTGGGCCTCTCACTTCAGGGATGACATTGAGGGGCTGGACCATGTCCAGAGAAGGGGAATGAAGCTGGGGAAGGGTCTGGAGCATAAGTCTGATGAGGGGCAGCTGAGGGAGCTCGGGTTGTTGAGGCTGGAGAAAAGGAGGCTCAGGTTTTTGCTCTCTACAACCGACTGAAAGCAGGTTGCAGTCAAGTGGGGTTTGGCCTCTTCAGCCAGGCAACCAGTGACAGGACAGCAGGACAGGGGAGGTTGAGGTTGGCCATCAGGGTGCATTTCTTCACATAACAGATGATTAGACATTGGAATGGGCCGCCCAGAGAGGTGGTGGAATCATCATCCGTGGAGGTGTTTAAGGAGGTGGCACTTAGTGCCCTAGTCTAGCTGACACGGTGGTGCTCGGTCATTGGTTGGACGCCACGGTCTCACAGATCTTTTCCAAACTAAACGATTCCGTTTTTCCGTCCCGCGCGCGACCACGGAACGCCCGGCCGCCGCCTGCCGCGCGCGCTTCGTGACGTCACACGCCGGGAGGGGACGGCGCTCCGGAGAGAGGCGAAGACACTTCCGCCTCGATAGGGCCCGGCCGCGCCGCTTCGTGCGGCCACTTCCGCCTCGGTAGATGTCATGGCGGCGGGGGCGGGGCGCCCCACGTGACGTCTCCGGTCCCGGCGCGGTCTCGCGGCAGCTCTCGCGGTGCCTCGCGCCCCCCCGCCCGCGTCCCCCGCTCGCCGGCCGCTCGCGCAGCGCTCGACTCGCGCTATATAAAGGGGCGAGGCGGCAGCGCCGGGGCCGCGAGCGAGCCCGGCAC
>VYZP01076004.1:56722-71993 GCA_013400635.1 Hypocryptadius cinnamomeus
GCCATTTTATGTTGCTTTGTAAGAAGGAGACGATGGTTGAAAAGCACTTATCCCACTCCGGCCGGATCTGCTAAGCCGAGTGAAAGCCCTCAACTCTGGCGAGCGAGGCAGTATTTATTTTAAAAAGAGAGACCGAAGAAAAAAAAGAAAAAAAAAAAGAAAAAAAATCCCCAAACCTCTCCCCCGTTCCCTTCTCGTGCTTTCTGCACCTTGGCGGGTGGCTCGCTGCTGCACTTGTACTCACAGAGGTTTGCAACAAGCAGTCACACAGACCTGCGCTGCCACTGAGCCCCCCCGGCCGCCGCTCCGCTCCCCGGCGCGCCCCCGGCCGCGACCCCCGCCCCGAAGCGCTGGAGGAGACAAACCCGGCGTCCCGGCGGCGGGCTCGGCCCCCTTGTTTGTGGCTCTCAGATCCATCATGGCTTCCCCCTGCCTTTCTGCCTCCCTGCTCCTTGTGTTCCTCCTCCCTGTGGCTGCCCTGTTTATATAGCGCTATTGCCGCTCTCTAATATAGACTCTGCTAGGATGGGAAGGTGCTTTCCAGCCCCACGTCACCGCCTCTCCATTTAAACACCACATCAGCCTTTAAATAGGGAGCGAGCCGCGGAGCGCGGGCTGGGAGGTGCATGCGTCCGCGGCGGAGGCTGGGAGACGGGCGGCTTGTCCCTCGGATCCCGGCCGGCCTTGCCCACCGCTTTCTCTTCCCTCCGCGCCGCCCGTCCCCGTCGCCGCCGGGCTGCGGGGCGGTGGTGCTTTGCGGGTGCGAGGGTGTCTCCTAGCCCGTGTAAATGGGCTTTCTTTTGCTTCTACGCATTGCACAAAGACAGTTTTCATCTGCTCCTGCATTTGAATCTGTTCTTCCCTTTACCTTTTTTTTTTCTTTTTTTTAATTTAATTTTTTTAAATTTATTTTGCTTGGTTGGTTTTGGGTTTTGCTGTGGGGTTTTTTGTTTGTTTAGGGTTTGGGGTTTTTTGTGCTTGGCATACAGCTCGCACACGTTCCTGTGCTCCTGTAAAGTCTTCAAAGTAGCTTTTCTGCTGCGTGGGGAAAGGAGTGTTTAAACGGTTCTTACCCAGTGTGTTAAGGAGAGCTGTGGTATTTATTTTATGGCGCATTGCCAAGGTCTGACTACAGCTGTCTCCCCAAAAGTGAAGTTAATATTCAAGTTTCATGCGTGGGTCATGGGCTGCAGATGCTGCTCAATGATTTATGTGTGTTTCTGGTGCCTAAAGTGTACAAATATTTTATTGCATTCCAGGCAGAGCAGTGGTTTTGGAATTTTTGCTACTTAGTTTCATTACAGTATTTGGTGTACTACAAAATACACGAAGGAAACGCAAAGTATCTTAGTTTTCTTTTCCTAATCTGAAACGTTGGAGACATGCTTGTGAGTTAGGTTTATGCAATTGCAAGGAAACATCTTTGATTTGATATTTTGTCAACTTTTTATCAGAACATTTTAGGAAAGTAGTCAGCTGTTACACGGAGGGCAGTTACTCAGGAGGATGCATATTGATTGTGTGTGATTTGAATCTTAGTTGTCCTTCTGTTTATGAACTTACTGATTTGTGTTTTTATTGTAAGAAAAGGTTTTATTTCTGTGTAGTAAATTAGAAGTTTTTCTTCACTTTCTTGACTGAGGTAGTACTGAATTGCAAAAAATCACATACCTTGAATAATCTCCAGAGGACTTGTAAAAATTTTTGACTCAGCAATTTACTAAGACTTCTTTTCTTTCACCATAATTCTGTACTGGAAGTTCTTTTGAAAGGTATCAATGTTTGGAATAGTAAAAGCCAAGCTTGAAATGAGCCTGCTTCAGATAGGTATGCTTTAGGTTAATTTTCAGTTAAGTAGTAAAATAGTACAATTTTGTGAAGTTGGATCTCATTCAGTAGCAAGAAATATATTACTTACCCAAGGGTTGCCAAAGATGAGTAGGAACATTTTGAAATGCTGCAACCATGTGAATTTAGGAAGCTGGACTAGGAGCCTAATATGTCAATGGCATCACATCAGCATCTGATCAAATCTGAATTGCTAGAAATCTGTTCTCTGTAGTAAAGGACAAATATTAGATGGTAACAGTTATATATAGTATAAGATTTTATGGATGATAAAAGAAATATATTTGTAAAAGTCCACAACAACATAAAAAAGCTCAAATCTTAATGCTTACAATGTAGATTATATATGTTACTTTTTAATGCACATCTTTGATGTAATTGTGACCAGAAGTAGTTACCTTTACAGTGTTCTCTGCTGGCTGCCTGTGGCCAGCCTACAGTGGTAACTGCAGCGCTGGGAGAAATATTAGCGATGTTTCAGAGAGAGCTGCAGAAGCAACCAGGAACAAACTGTTGTCAAATATACAAAGCATGCTGTGGTCTGTCTCTTCATAACGTCTTGGTTATTGGAAACCCAAATTGCTGAAATCCCAAGTGTTGTGATAATAATTACAGAGGATTGCAGTTTTTGCAGCCTTGAAGCGGAAGGAATGTAGGAAGTGTAAGCCCCCAAAGGCATGTGGCATTTCTTAAAATAGCTTGCTGGTTGCTCCTGGATTTGGAGTGTGCATGTAGCAGTGTCACCATACTCAAGAGTTTTCTTTTCAAGATGCACAGAGAAAGTAAAATATAATCATTCCCTTATGTTCCTGGAGGGGGAAATAGTAGATTGCAGATCTCTTCTATGTGTTTGTGGTTGTATCTAATAAATCAGGAATTTTAATTGTTGTCTTTAATCTGTAGTAAGTGCTTGAAATAGTGTTTATTGAAGAGTGATTTGAGTATTTTGCTCTTAAAAGAGCTTGACATTTACAGCAATGTACTCTTTATGAGGGAGACACTTTAATATAAACCAGATGAAAGCACAATTATTTTAATAGCAATCTTTAAAGTTTCCATTTGTTCGCATTGCTTTCTCTGACTGAATGCAGAAGCCTGCTGGAAAGCACACCTATGCCATCTTTAGACTTATTCAGTAATTGTATTACCGTCTTTATTTTCTTTGAGTAAGCAGTGTATGCAAATAGTTTTGTCATTCAGCTTCAGACTCTTAGATAGCTTATATAAACAGCTTCAGCATCGTATAAATAATGCTTAAAGCTAACACTTAGTGTATGTGGGAAACAGTACAGTGTGCTTTCTTTTAAAGTCTGGAAATTAAGACTGTTTTGTAATTTTACTGGATATGCCTCTTTTGAGGTAGGAAAAGAGCATTCTGTGATAGTCTTCAGAATTCCACTGTGAATGTATCTTGAAGGCATTGCTACCCCCGGAATGGGAGGTGTTCCACCTAGGCTGGATGTTCAGTAGGAGTGTACAAAAGAGAATTTCAACTGGACAGGGTATTTCTGGGTATTATGTAAATGTGTGTAGGTAAAATCAGACAGACACTGTTTCATTATAAGCATGCAAATGTTTTGTTTTCTCTTTTCTTCCTCCTAATCACAGGGCCATGAGTGTATCATGTGTATTACTGTGTGATTAGAACCAGTCTGAAAATTCTGACCCATTTTGAGATCCATTGTACTGTGAGGCTCATGCAGTAGGGCACATGTATGTACAGACTGCTGGTGGGCTGGGTAACCCACTGGGCACTCAGCTCACTCCAGCCCTGCAGGACTGTCCACTTTGGGGCACTTACCTGCTTGCTTGGGCTCCTGGAAGTAGTGCAGAAGCATCCTGTGTCAGCAATGGCAGAGTGAGCATCTGTGTTCTTGACCTGCCTTTCTGAGGTCTTGCTAAGCTAATGCTGTACACTAGAAACCAGTAATTGCTTGAATTTGTTTTTTCTCTTACCTACCTGGGGGAAAAAAGGAAATTCCCAAGCAGACTGTTGGGCTGTGGAGTCAATTTGTTGTATCTGAATGTTGGTGTCTTTCTTCTAGGGCTTTACAGGCTCAGAAGGCTTTGTGACTAAACCTTACAAAAGTACCTGACTGTGGAGATAGGAGGAAGTAGCTACTGGTGGAGATTACTACGGCTGTTTGTATAAAATCTGTTTTATTAGAAAAGTAGACCTAATAGGTAATTTAGGGAGACGAGGATTAAAGGAGAAAATGCACCCTCCATCCTGCAGGAATTTTGATTGTAATTTTAGGCATACAGGTAGTTCTCTTGACTTAAATAAAGTAACTTACATGCTTGAGGTTAAGCATATTTATTTGCAGAATGTGGTTTTGGAACAGATGCTTTTAATGTAATAAGGAACAATATATGGAATAGGTTAAGTAGTATTTCCGTGCTAGTTGAATCGTATAAGCTTCATGCAATTTGTTTAATTATAGAAATAATAGGACTTAATGTTATTAAGTAGAATGCCTTTTTGCTTGTTATGAATTAAGTGGAAAAATAATCCTGTTCATGGTGCTTGGTATTTCTGAGTTGTTAAACAGATTTAAAATACTAACGCTCAAGAGAAGTCTGGCTTTGAAAGTCTGATTCAGTGTTTATAAACTCAATTAATGCAGTATTTCAAACCTGGATAAGCGAGCATGCATTATGGAATGTTTTGGTTTTTTTGAAGAAGTTAAGTTGTGGACATAGGTGCTGTAAATGTAATTGTCAAGGATGGCAAACTTCCTCTGTTACTTGAAGCCAGAAATTTTTAGTGGGTTTTTTTTTGGGGCGGGGAAAGACCAATAATAAAAGGATGAATGATAACATTTCAGCTGCTTGATTTGCAGCAAAATGTTTTAAAGCTAAAATGTGATCAATAACATAGAGTGGTATGTTGGGTTTTGTTGAGATTTTTTTAGGTTTATTTATGTACTTCTTTTTGGGGGGAAGGGGCTGGGGCAGGGGTTGTAAAAAAATTCAACTTGAGCATGCCCCAGTGTGGAGCTTTTTTAAATAGTAAGGGCATAATGCACTAGACAGCCATCAGACTGCTTATTTCTAGGTTCCAGATATGTTCTTTTATTTCCTTGTAATCTTTATGCGTTTTCTTGAGTTTTATTTTCCTTTTCCCCCATCTACATCTATAAGTAAAGATATTCAGTTTCTTTTTTGTGCTTATTGACCACTCAGATTTTCCCTGATTAGTAAATCACGGGCTACTAGTCTACCTACATTATTCCATAATTTAGGCATAACAATTCCATAGTATGCGAAATAAAATTTTTAGCACGTCTGCAACAAATTCAGCACTTCTGGAATACATTAAAAAGTGTCTGTGTATAAAATAAATGCTTCAGTGCATTAAGTAAATTTGTGTAGTTCTTGCATCTCTGGACTACCTGCTTATGTTTGATGCAGATTTCCTGTGTGTGCATTGGAGGCACAGCCTTCCTGGAGTACCAAACCCACTGCACCGGTACAGGGTGATTCTTTTCCATATATAAAACATATCTGATCTGTGTGGCATCAAGTCAGGATTTATTGCTTAAGGGAATTAGGCAGTGGGGCTGAGGAGAATGGCAGTTTAGAGAAAGTTGTGGCTACTTTCTCATAGTTTAAAATTGGTGTACCTGCAGCCCATGTAGCAACCTTGGGCAGTGAAGTATATGTGGTTCACAGGCTGCAAGATTATCAACCATAATTTACAGCTTGTAGTGCTGCCTTGCACTTAGCACAGATACTTAAGCCTAGCCAAAATCCCACTGAGGTTCATACATACAAAGAAAGGTCTGAGCTGTACTATTTAAAAGGTACAGCCTGTGCGCAGTACAGTTCTCGTGTGGTTTTATGAATTAAATGTTGTGCTTTAATTGATAGTGTTAAATGTTTGCATTCTCTATTTTAAATTGGACCTTCATTTTAAAATTCACAAAGTGGTTGAGGTTGGACAGGACTGCTAGAGGTCTTGCCACCCCCTTGCACGAGCAGGGCCAGCTAGAGCCCAGGATGATGTCTAGATGGCTTTTGAGTGTCTGAAGGAATGGAGGCTCCAGAACCTCTTTTGGCAACCTAAAGTGAACTGACAGTTTACTTTTTTTGATAGTTTAGGTGTGAAAGCAGTGTAATAATAACGTATTTTTAGTATTTCCCCATGAAAAATTCAAAATGTAAAAGCATAAGTAGTGATTGAAAACAGAAGTCTGTCTAACCTAGTATTCTGTCTTAAGGAGTTTCTGAAAACAAGTGTGTAAGAAAGAACAGGATGTTCACATGAATCCTTCCAGTTTTTTGAGCCTTCAGTGTTTTTCAGCTCAAGATCATTCTGAGCCATACTTGGTGCAAGTACTAACAAGTTTCTTTTCCTGTCTTTAATATGTTTTCAAACTTTGAATGTTCTTTAATGCATTTTGCACACAACTCAGTGTTTTTGCAAGTTTAGGAAATACATTTTCAAGCAGAAAACAAATTAAGTGAATGGAAAACAATCTCCTTGTCCTGTTTTAAATTATACTTTTCATGGCTTGGTAACTCTTGTGCTGTAGTTATGTCACAGAATATCATAAGCAGTCCCTTCCTGTTTCACCTTGTTTGAGCTGCTCTTCCTGATTTATACCTTTCTGGATATTTCAGTCACTTGGAAACATGTGGCGTATTCTGAAGTGCAGTTTTTTGGGGGGGGAAATCTTATTTTAATATTAAAGTGACAGTTTTTTTCAAAACAGTGCTGACTAGTTATTGGTTTTTTTGAAGCCTAAATTGTACAGGTCTGTAATTGAAGATGTCATTAATGATGTCAGAGAAGTTTTTCTGGATGAAGGAGTGGATGAACAAGTTCTCATGGAACTCAAAACAGTAAGTTGAACTTAAAAGTTTTTTTAATCGACCAATACAGCAATTAGTTTCCAACTCTGGCTACTGTTGTTCACAGTAGAAGTACTAATTTTTAGTTAATTAAACACTGTAATCTGCATATCTGTATCCCCATATCATTTGAATTGCACTGTTGTGTAGGGAGATCTGCTCACTCTGTTATTTTCCCTAATCTGACAGCAGTCATCTGAATGCAGTGTTACTTTGATCCCCAAAACACTGCATCTTTAAAAAAGGGAAAAATATATTTATTTTAGAGACACATAGTTCTTAGCGTTTCTCTGCAAGAAAAATAAAATGCCTGCCCTGCTTGATGTTTTTTGTCTTTCTGAAGAAGAGTTGCATTGTTAGATACATTGTCAGATTTTTGGATGTATGGTTTGTAGTTTCAAAAGTATTGTCATTCAGGGGGTTGGTATGTAATAAATCACACTGTATGCATCATGCTTGCCTGAAGTTCTGATTCAGAATTGTTTTACACAGAGTGGGTTTGAATCAAAGGTCCACAACAAAGGCAGGATGTTAACCTGCTCTGGTGGGTTTCCTATAGCTTTCTTCAAATTCTTCAGGAGTTAAAATAAGCCCTTCATAGGTGAAGGGAAAAAGCAGGAAAAAAAGGGCAAAACAAAACAGCAAAAAGAAAGGAAACTGGGAAATTGTATCGTCTTCGTCAGTGAGCATGGTATCGCACATTCACAATATTTTTGAAGTATTAAAAAATGGATGGAATTTGACTAGGAAATGGGAAACAAATTTTGAATTTGACTAGACAGAAACAGGTGAAGAATTTTTCCATGAGACCATGGCCTGTCTTGGTGGAAACACAGTGAGAGCTATTCAAAAAGTGCTATGGTATTTGTGTCACAGATGTGTTCTGCAAGTGATGTCAGAAGAAATTAATGAGGAAAGAGACAAGAAGGAAAATGAAGTATTGAAGAGGAGCCCTAAGCAGATTTTGAAATCATGAGTCCTGAGTGCCTGTAGTCTTCTAGACGCTGATATACTACAGAATACTCATGTTGCTCTTTTTACAGGAGCTGCTTTTTTGCATCTGTGTCTGTCCTTTGGAGACATGTCAGCTGACATAAAGAACTGTAGGGCTGGAGAAGCTGAATTTGATATTGTGGCAGAAACTGTATAAATTATTGTAGAGAGGCATTATCTTAGGTATACTGGTAGCTTTTGTTGTAGGAGGCAGTAGTCTTCAAGCAACTTTTTTTGAGGAGTTCCAAGAAGAAATAGCTTGAGGAAAGCTGTAATAAAGAATTATTTTTGTGATTAAAGACGTAAGAAAGAAGGAGTATAGGGAAATGGAAAACTTGAAGTCTTACTTAAAATTATCAATTTATCTCAGTTAATGCTTCTGTTAGGGTTGTTATGAATCTTCCACACTAGGAAGAGAGAAAGAGTGTTAAAGTTTACTCTTGGACTGACAAGGGATATTTAATTATTTTTCTTAACTCTGTGGAGTTATGTTTTGTCTGTATCTGCCTGAAGGCTTTTTGGGCTTTTTGCACAAAATGAACAATGAGGTTCAGTTTTGGAGTACTGTCATTATACTGTTACAAATCCTGTAGAGTAAAAGTTATATATTTTTGTTTCCTTTTCCAAACTAGCTGTGGGAGAACAAGCTGATGCAGTCTAAGGCTGTAGATGGCTTCCATTCAGAAGAGCAGCAGCTTTTATTGCAGGTGCAACAACAGCAACAGCAGCAGCAGCAACAGCAGCATCATCACCACCATCATCACACACCTCAGCCGCAGCAGACTGTGCAGCAGCAGTCTCAGCCACAACAGGTCCTTATTCCAGCATCTCAGCAAGGTCAGACTCAATCTCTAAACACTCTGGCAAAACACTCTGAAGTTAGTCCAGCTCTTTAGCATATTCTAAATCTAGGGCTGGATGCTTGTCTGGTGGTTAACTTTCTGTCTTTCTACTTGGCCTCTATTCAGTGGGTCAAGAAACCTGGGGAAAAAGTGTTTTGGTATTTGTTTTAGGTCACACTCTTTAGAAGAACTTGAAAAAGCTGGGTTCTTCTCTTGGTCATCTGTAACATAACATGCTTTCAGAATGCACAACTTTCAAAATTCCATTGGCAGCTCTAAGTTCAAGCCAATATAAACAGTTGACAGTTTAGTCATGAGGTGGTAATGTCATTAGGAGCAAATTACTTCAAGAAACCATTATTGGTTAGCATAACTCAATGCTAGGACACGAAAAATACTTGTATAGTAGTCTGAGTATATGTTGGTTTTTTTTGGTCTTAAAAGATTGCACATTGTGTTGATGTGGATGTACAAGGTATATTTTAGCTAGGCATAACAGTGTTTGGTGTTTCTTGTTATAACTGTCTTGTGTGTTCATTAATTTAATGAAACATTTTTTCAGCAGTTATAATTTCAGTTGAAAACTGAGATAAATACTACTGGGCTTTATGACTTATATGCTGAGTAAACATATCTGCCACCTATGAAAGGCTTGATTGAGTTTTCAGTGTATTAAATTTGTGACATAAAATACTTATCTATGGTAGTCATGGACTTCAGTCTTCTTGTCAGATTTCATGGATCAGAAATCATATGTTGTCATAGGCACGATAAAAATGAGTTGATATCCCTCACTGTCTCCCCACAAAACGAGCCAAAACCCAACCACCATGTACTCAACACAGTATAGAAGTAATGTGATCAGCTTTTCCATGATGTCATTTTGTTTGGGTTTTTTGTGGTTGGTTTGGGGCATTTTTTTGACAGGGAGGGAAAGACGGGTGTTGGTTACTTGTTTTATTCTTATAATACTTTTTATTTTTACTAGACATAAATGAGTTTTGTGTGTTGGGATAAAATTAATTTTGAGATGAAAGCCTCTCTCTCAGTAAACACGGTGGCTGCAAAGGCTCGGGGCGGCCGCTCACCGCGCCCTCTGGCGGCCCCGCCCCGCGGAGCAGCCGCGGCTCCGCTGGCCCGCGTTCCCTGCGCTGGAACATGGAGGTGTTCCCTGTGCTCCCGGGGTAGGCAAGATCCTGCCCGTGGTAACACGCTTCAGGCTGAGTTATTGTTGCCCAGTATTGCGGCTTACAACTAAATGGTAGCACGGAGACTAAATGCAATTAGGATGTCAAAGCACTTCCATCACAGAGACGTAGTTTTCTGAATTACTTGACTTCCCTGTTCCGTGGTGGAGATGGTATAGTAGCTTTTCACATGACCTGGTGCAGTCCCAGGGAGGGATCAGGATGATTGACATGGTGGCTCCTGCTGTCCTTTCTGTGGTCCTGCCACAGGTTCATGAGATTTCCTTAATCTTTCACTTCCTTCATTTCCCTGAAAATTGGAGATGCCCTCAGATCTCTGTACAGGTTTTGAGGCTTCCTATGCCAGAATCTTTCCCAGAAACTCTTATTCCTGCTATTCTTAAGTGTCATTTGTTTAAGGGATTGGATGGAGAATAGTTTGTTGATCATAAATTAATTCAAATTGCTCTGTCACTTTGAAGTTTACTGTCACTGATAATAGCAGTGGCAACCTGCTAGTTCCATAGACTTGGCCATATGCACTTCCAGATGATCAACAGGTTGTTCTTATAGTTTAGCTAGCCTTTCCTTTAACACACCAAAACTGCTTTGTTGTGTGGGAAGGTGGTTTATCACATTTCATCTGCTTCTGCTGCATTAGAAAGACAGTGAAGATCATGAGCTTAAAGCTATGCTGACTGTGCATAGCTCAGGCTAACTGCAGCATCCTGTCACTCTTCATCTTGGAATAATTCTTGCGTAAGTCTGTTTTAAGAGTTAACTTTGTTTTTGAACTCTGATAATGTTGATAAAATTTATGATGCCCATCTCACTAATACCTTTAATTTCAGAAATACATTTTCAGTCTTGCTTTACCTAGATACAGGATAGGTAACTGAAGCCCTTGAAATAAGATCTGTAAAGGCAAAGTAGTCATATCACCCCTGAGAGCTGCTGTTGAATATTGTCTTGAAAGTAAAACTTACTAAGACCAGAGACTGCCTAGTATTTGTTTTTGTGATGAAGCTCAGCTGACATTTAGATGATAATCTTTCTAAGTTGCTCTGGCTTGCATGTTATTTGGGCAGATTGTGTATTTTTCATTAAATGCTGTTTTTTCATTTCTAGCACCTCAGCAGCAGGTTATTGTGCCAGATTCCAAGCTGATACCACATATGAATGCATCAGGCATGGTAAGAAAAGAATTTTATACAGGCTTACACTGTCATTATGTAAATTGTTTTGATTCAACAGTAAACACAAATCTCTATTAGTCATCAGATGCTTAAAAGTAATTTAGTAAACCCTGGTAAACCTGTCTGCCACCTTTCTGAGTTTTGCTGCTGCACTTACAAGTCTAGGAACAGTGATGTATAACTTCTGCTAACAAATCTAGGGCTTACTTTGATCCTCTGTTTAAATGTATTTAACCAAAACTTTTTTAAAATCAGAAATTGTAATACTGCCGGTATGAATCTCCATGATGATACGCTCATATACCAATGCACCACCAGTAACTGATGCAAGCATAATGTATTTGCTAGATGCAGAAAAAAGCATTAAATATGCTGAAACTTAAGTTTATGTTATATGGGAGAGGATTTAGCATTTCACGTAGATCTTTGCTGGTCCCACTAATTCCATTCACTAATTATGTAACAGCATATATAACTGACTCTGGTCATGTACAGTTTTCTTGCTGTACAGATACTCTGTATCTCTAGAGGTTAATATGGCTTATTTTATCTTGCTTTAAAGGCCCTGGCTTAATTTAAGGAGAAATAAGTTGTTTGCAAAGCTTTGAAGACAACCTCTAATATAAGTTTAGTTAGGTGTATTATGACCAGAATTTATTACATTCCTACAACTTCTGTGGTAAAAGTCCATGAAGCAAAGTTTCATGATGCAACAAGTTTTGAAGCTGGAACAGCCTTCTCTTACTTTTCCATTACCTGCTGATCTTGCTACAGAAAAGAGCCTGAACTTTGTTACTTGAATAGCATGATTTACTCACAAGCCAAGAGCACGTAAACATTCACCTTTTTCTTACATTTGGCAACCATTTGAATGGGATTTGTAACTTTACAAATCCAACAGTTAAATGTGTTTTTGTCCTGTCTCAGTTATCTCAGGATATAGAAAAAAATACCAAGCTTTTTAAACTCTACTGCTGTCAAAATGTTGATGCTTTGTATACCACAGAGAACTACTGTTCAGCAAAGAGTTACAGTCAATTTGGAAATATTGTTTATTAGAAACATTTGAGTTGATACGAAAGAGTGGGTCTGACAGACTTTGAGTATTTTGGAAGGGAGAGAGTAATAAGAGTTCATTCATCTGTGTTTGTCTGGGATGTGAGGATGCATAAAGCATATTTTAGTTTTGTGTGGTGATTGTTAATCTTGGGAGGTGTAGCTATTATATTGACTAGACAGTATGGGGAGATCATGTTTCTTCTAAACAGGAAATACGCACTCTACCCAGTAATGAAGTTTAAATCCTTTCAGTAACAAAGAATAATTGGCCATGGTTCCCTTACAGTAGGGGAAGGTAGGCTTTTCCATGGCAACTGAAGTTGAAATGGAGAGGCCTTTAGAGAAGTCCATCATTCTCTGCAAGTTAAGGACTTAATACAGATTTTTGTGTTTGGAGCTCCCATAATTGTGTTGAAATTCTGTTTCCTTGCAGGTTCAAATCATTACTCATTGATAGTTCCATTTTATCTTTGAACCAGCTGTCTTGAGAGAAAAAAATCAGTCATTCTGAGAATAGTCAGTACACAGTATGTGTACGTTCACTCAAAGGAGCTGTGTGATGTGGGACTTGACATGCAAATCAAGTGATTTACAGAACGAAGAAGAGTGCAAACCTGATTACTGTGCCTTGTGAAAACAAGGCAGGCGAACATAATCATTGCTTCAGTCAGTACTTATGTTCCTTCAGATTTTTAGTGCCATTGCCTTAGCTGCTTTGAAAAATTGTAACTGAAGTTGCCACGTGAGCAATGCAGTGTTGTGCTATTTTAGTAGGTCAGCAGAGGAGGCAGAGCAAGCTCAGCAGATAAACCAAGAAACCACATGCAGTTGCATTAGGATGTGATATTTAGTGATTTTGCTTCAGTCTTCTTACTATTAGAGAAGGAAAATAAAATAATTTTTATACGTAGTATAATGTGCAGTTGAAATGTCTGTATTTTAATAGCTGCAGGAACTTGTGTGCAAACAATGTAAACAGCAATAAAAGGTTAGGTATGTTCAGGCAGTGTGTTGTGAGATGAAACACTGTCAACATTACGTTTGTGGTTAAAACGCTTTTCCTGTATTTCAGAGTGCCGCAGCCACTGCAGCTACATTGGCTCTCCCCGCTGGTGTTACTCCAGTTCAGCAGATACTTACAAATTCAGGTAACTCTTAATATTAGGAACAAGCTATAGTTTTAAGGGTGTTTAAGAGGGAAGCATTCTTGGCCTTACTTCTTGTTATTTATTGCTAAAAAGCAGAATCTGGGAATCCACCCTGACAAGGTAGTGCAGTCTCTTTACTTGATTCCTGCACTTTTTGCTCACTGACTTTCTTATGAATCTTGTGGTTCTGCCCTTATGGTGTTGTAGGTTGAACCTGTCTAGGTTTTCCCACTTAGAGAAGTTCTAGATGCACAGGGACTGTGTTGCTGTCTTTCCCCTTTGTGTATTTCTGAGCTTTGTGATGCATGATCCAAGCTCAGGTACTGAGCTTCTATGAAGTAGGATCACTACTTCTGTGACTTCAGAAGAGCAATGTCCGAAGGTTTTTCATACCTGCTAAGCATGCAAAATGGAATTTCTAACTTGGCTAGTAATGCTAGCTTTATTTCATATTTACAGTTTCTAAATACTGTTATGCCAAGCATTTAGAATATAATTAAATGTTACTTTGATGAGCGGCATATCTGATATTTCACGTACTTTCATATGATGTTTATTTTATAAACCTGCTTATAGCTCTATACTGCACAGGAAGTAAAGAAAGGCCTAGGAAATCTCATTTTCTAGATCTAGTTACTGCTTTTGCAGGAGAAATTCACCTATGGTCAGGATCACCTGGGACTTAACCCTCCTGTTTTAAACACTATAATGTTTAATGGTATATAGTTGAAATAAAATTTAAATGTGCAGCTGTTCTAAAAATCAAAACCTTCCCAGTTTTAAGGAAGCACATCTATGTTTGTTATGGCACAGAATAATCTGCAGCCTACTTTTGTTACTTTTGTAGTAATAATTCAGTTTTGAACATTTATAGTAATTTCTTAGACTAGGGCTGGGGAAGTCCCTTCTTTCAGGCACATTTTACTGTTTCAGTAAATAGGGCTTTGCATTTTGCTGTTAAGTGAGAACAGGAGATCTATCTGAGGGAAATGTATAAAGTTCAGGATTATCTAATTTAATTTCTTTTCTCTTCTTACCCCACCTTCCTGATAAGAAATGTGATAAACTAATGTTGGAGTGTATGTTAGCTCTTTTTCAGAATTTCAGGCTATTTGCAAGTGTGTGTTTGCATCTTGGATGTATTTTGTTAAGTGATGAAGGGTATAAAATGGTAAATAGGAAATCAAGTGCAGGCATTGTGGGAACAGAAAGGAGAGGTGCACAATAAGTGTAAGGATAGATTTTTTTTTCCCCAAAAAACACCTGCAAATAATACTGTAAAGAAAGTTATGGACAGAGGAGTTTCTTGCAATGTGGCAATCAGAAGGAAAAAATTCTGAGGAAAGGTCATCATTTCACAGGACCCTAGAAATATCATGATATTTGCAGTGGATAGAATTTTTATATTGTGAATATCTGTACTTCTGTTTTGATTTACAATAATTTGTCTTTCCAGCTGTAAAATCTATCTTTTAAAACAGGAATGCTCATAAATGGGAGCTATTATTTGAAATACTGTGCTGTGTTAAAGGATTAGTCTGTGGCCTGCAAAAGTAAATTTATTTTTGGATTGCATACCTCATGATCATATTTAGACGGTAAACAAGCCTATTCTTTGTTTCTGGCACAGCTGCAATTACATACTGTCTTTTCACTGATGAAAGTGAATAATTTTAGTATTTCTCTCTTTAATTGGCATTGGTATTCTTCCAGGAAACAGCTTCTAAACTAACATAATTTTAAAAGTGAACTTGTACATTTGATTAATTTGATACTTATTTTACTACAGGCCAGATCCTCCAAGTAGTTAGAACTGCAAATGGAGCTCAGTATATTATTCAACCACAGCAGCCAGTGGTTCTACAGCAGCAGGTTATACCCCAAATGCAGCCTGGTGGAGTACAAGCACCTGTTATTCAGCAGGTAAAGGAGATTTTTTTGAATAGGTACACTTGGAAGAAAAAACCATTCTAGTGATTACTAAAGGAGCTTGCATTTTTGTGAACAAGTGGAACTAGAACACAAACTCAGAAACAGTATAATTTAAAAAAAGAGAAAGTTATGTTAAGTGTGGTGGGGTTTTCTGGTTATTTTTTTGTGTGTGGTTTTTTTTTTTCTTTATAATGAACAATCTTGAAATG
>VYZP01076007.1:0-34965 GCA_013400635.1 Hypocryptadius cinnamomeus
GAGCTCCACACAAAGACCTGTCTCTCACCTCGTTTGTCAGCAGGTTAAGCAAGCGTGCTCCGGGAGTGCAGGTGGCTCAGAAGCTGGTTGTGGACATGCCACAACACCCAACCAGGCATTCACTGCTGCTGGGAGCCCAAGTCTGTGCCCTCCTGCCTGCGTGGTGCAGCCAAGGGCTGGGTGCTGCTTCTCAGCAGCTGGCACGAGCCTGGCAGCAGACTTGGTCTCAGCAACTCGGACATCTGGGGTGGGAATAAAGCAGTATGGAACCTCAGTTACTGTGAAATCTAGGTGTGTGCCTGGATTTCAGGCAGTGCCTCTGGAGCAATGTAGCTTTCAGACTGAAATGAAGTCAGAACTTATGCCAAGAAGCTGTTCCTGCCTCAGCCTGACTTCCCCCAGCCTCCCTTCAAGGCTTCATCTTTCCCAACAGCAGGAAGGGCTGGAGCTTCAATTGAGCCTC
Organism: Hypocryptadius cinnamomeus; assembly: GCA_013400635.1. Taxonomy (NCBI): domain Eukaryota; kingdom Metazoa; phylum Chordata; class Aves; order Passeriformes; family Zosteropidae; genus Hypocryptadius; species Hypocryptadius cinnamomeus. Next base: position 464 of record VYZP01076007.1, read on the forward strand.
AGCACTAAAACACATCATCTCATTAAGTCTGGCTGCGTCTGTGACGCCTTAAGCTCTGCCTACAGTGAGCTCAGACAGGAAAGCAGCTGGAAAAGTTGGCTCCATCATCCCCTCCTCCTGCTGAGATATTCAGAGCTTTGGTGAGAGCAGATAAGAAACAACCAATTCCATGGGTGTTCAAAGCTTTACTGCTAAAACCATTTTTTGAAAGAAAACAATTGTACAGGTCTTTGGCCACAGGAAGGCAGGAACTTCTCCTCTCCTCCCTTGGCACCCATCCTGCTCTCCTCCTTCCCTGCTAAACAGCAACAGTTGACTTCCCTTTCTGCCTGAAGCAGCCTCACACAACTCCAAAGCAGCAGTGGATATGGGGCAAATCCTAGAGAGCTACTACAGTGTCAGGTGCCCCTGAGCCTCCTGCAGGACCACTCTGGAGACCTGTTGTGTATCTGTGTTTCAGTTAGACACAAGGGGAGTGGTGCAGAGAAGCACAGGTTTGAATCTTAATTCCCACATTTACAACTGCACAAGAAACTGATTCTGCAGGTGACTGCCAGTCCCTTGCCAGGGGTTACCTGTATTTGTTCTAGTCAGGGTTCACTGCTTTCCAGCTGTGATGGCTTTCAAGTTACTTGTTCTCCTGAGGATGTTTGGGACAAAGAGGAGCCCTGAGGCTCGTTCAATGCTCTCGATGGGAACCAGGAACCGTTCCAGGGGGATTTTATCATCCACGGGGCTGTTGGGCATCACGTAGGAGCGCAACTCAATCTCCCCACTCTCCTTTTCCAAGATGAGCACCTTGAAGAAATGGGTGGGGACAGCCACGTTGTTCTTCCCGATCACCTGGTACTTCACATACATCTTCCCATCGGCCTCCATCCTGCACCAACAGCAACATCCCAGGTTAGCTCCTAGTTTGGTGTCCCTCCACCCCCTCAGTCCTCCAACACCCCTAAGTAAGCCCCCACTACAGCAGGCAGCAGCTCTGCTCCTGCAACAGGGCTGTAAAACATGGCTGGGGCAGAGGCCATGTGACATGGTGAGGGTGAGCTGAGCATTGGGGCTGCTCCCAAATCCCCTCCCTGCTGGCTCTCTTTAACAGACTTTCCAAGCTATTTCCTGCTGCTGAAGAGATCTCAACATGAGACAGCTGCTCTTTGGTGCTACGTGAAGATCTTTGAAAATAAAGTTGTGTCCTTAAGTGGAGAAGTAGTCCATGACATTGAACCTGAAAGCTTTATTCTGCAGGGATGGGGTCTGCAGTCTAATCTGATAATCAGCTAATCTACTAAATTGTTAAGGACAGCAAACAAAAACAAGCTGGTTATACTGCAGCTCAACAATCCCACCTGACTCATGAAATAATCATCTGGATGGGAAATACATAAACTAACCCTAATCCTAAGAAGGTACCTTTCCACAGAACCTCTGTGCACAGCTGGTCTCACCTACTGAGGGGGCCTTAGTAGATCCCTCCTGTCTGGTCCTTTAGCCTGTTTTCCTTTGCCAGCACAATACATCTTTTGATTGCCAGTCCAGCTCAGCCCCTCGTGTTTACCTGGGCAGGAAGAGGGGTCCTGTGCAGACATAGACATTCCTGTTGTTTTTTGCCAAGCTTCTGCAGTACTTCTCAAGGTTATTCCAGGCATTCTGGTTTAAATGAGGATTCTAGAAACACAACCAGTAGTCAGTTGCTGGGGTATTTCCTCACTGTTCAGAGTAACACCACCTGTAACACATCTCACAGAGCCCCAAGCACTTTCCATAACAGATCTCCACTATCACCTCTGCTTTGGAAGCACGGCCTGGTTTGCATCCTCAGGACAGGACCCATTGCCTAAGGCCACAATTCTTAGCAAGTGTGCATCTAACTGTTTAATTCTGCTCCTGACAGGAGCTGCACTGAACAGGGTCTCTCTTTCATGGCTTGAGAGGCACACACAGGCAGGTGCATTCGCAGGATCCCTGTTGTTAAATTGAGCAGGAAATCGGCACCTCCGAGCGGCTTTGGCCCCTCTCTGCCTGAAGTGCTGCAGGCACAAACACAGCGAGGCTCCCGGGGGGTTTCCCGCAGGGAGCAGCGTCTGCCCTTGAACGCGGCAGCTCCGGCTTCCCCCGCAGCCCTCGGGCCGTACCTGCGGGGCGATGTTGCTCAGGTAGAAGGTGTCCCGCATGGCCTTCTGGCTCCACCTGTGGTTGGCGGCGGCGGCCAGGTGCCCGCGGTCGAAGCCACTGCCGCGGTAGTCGGCGTTGGTGGCGCGGTGATATTCGTGCACCGAGTCGTCCTCCTGGAAGTCGCAGGCGGCGCGGTCCGAGGCGCCGCTGAGCGTGTCCCGGTTGAGCTGCTCGATGACCCAGAGCGCGCTGCGGCTCCGCGGGTCGTAGCACAGCACGTAGGACTCGCGGCTCCGCAGCTGCGCCAGCCCGGGCAGCCCGTACTTGCTCAGCTCGGTGCGCCCCGAGCCCGGCGGAGCGGGCANTGGCCGTTCCACCGCGCGGCCCGGCCCCGCCTTAAACGGGCCGCGGCCGAGCCGCAAGCGGCAGCGCAGTGCCGGCGGCATCGCCGCTTTAAGGGGGAGCGCGCACAGCGGGAGCGGCGGGGGCGCCGCCATCCCGGGAGCGCTGTGCTGGGAACGGCCGCGGGCCGAGAGCGGCCGGGACACGGGGCACAAGGACACAGCGGGCAGCGAGGCGGGGGACCCGGCTCCCACCGCCACCGACAGCGCTCGCAGGAGCGGTGCCACCTGTGCCAGGCATTCCTGGGGAAGGCAAAGCAAAAGCATCGCGGAAAGGAGAAGGCGGCGGAGGAGCCAGGCTGGTTCGCCAGGGCTCTCCGCAGCTCGCTGTGCTGCTGTCGCACCTGCGGACACCACAGCAGGAACCTGGAGCAGCCCCAACTCCGACTCACACCAACAGGAGAGGTTTGCACAGATATCCGTTTAGTCAAAGGAAACCTTACAAAAACAGTGTTTGAAAAAAGAAGCATAAAAGGAGTTTTAGAGTAATGAAATGTTCACTACACCCTTTTCTGGCAGTTCTTCGCAAACAAAGTGGAAAAAAAAAGAAAAGTGTATCTATACCTTTCTTTGGGGAAAGGGCATTTTAGAAAACTGCTCCAAACAACTAAAACAAAGTCACTGACATTCCTTAAGGAAAAACAGCCTCTGATTCCCAAACACCCCAGACTCCCCCAAAACAACTTCTGGCCTTCATACTGTTCAATGCCAAAGTGAATAATTCTAGGTCGAGTCACAAAATTCAAACTCAAAATCAGTCTCCCGAGTGACCACCACCAGCAACTTGATCTACCTCACTGGCAAAGCCACAAAGTTCTACAAAGCTTGAACTCCAGCGAGGTGCAGGTAGAACAGACCTTCCCAGGGAAAGCTCATCTCTCTCCACACCCAGGAGCATCCTGGTTTCCCTCCCAGCTCAAGGTGATTTCCCTTTCCCTTGTCTGGCAGTAGTCCTGCCTGTGAGGAACACATGGTAAGACCTATTTAAACTTCCTCTGTTCAAGTCCCAGTGAGATAATGGGTCCCCAAGGCACCCCAGACTAACACCTCCCGCCCTAAAGATCAGCTCTTTCAGCAGGTCAGGATTGTAAGAAACCAGAAGCAGAAACATCTCAAGGCTGGAGCAGGTGTTACTTGGCCACACAAGCAAGGAAACACCAGTTAAGTATTGTCTCACTTCAAGAACAACAAAAATAAATCACCAAAAATCTCTGAGGAATGAAGCCAAGGGAAACATGAGGAGATTCAAAAGCTGGTAAAAGGTTAAGACTTTCTTTTGTCCCCTCAGAAAATCTGGTTTTGCTCTTAAAGAAAGGAGAAAGTCTTGGAATAAAGAAATAGATGTCCCAAGACGAAAAATACCACTCCTTTCAACAGCAGGACAGAAGTTCTACCACACAGGAAGGAAATAAGCAGGAATATAAAACAGCTCTTTATATATGGAATAGCCTGTCTGGACATTTCAAAGTTGTTGCAAACTCTCCCCACAGAACTCAGTAGGTTTGGCAGCCATAGTTTGGATAAGGCTACAGAATTTATCCCAGAGATCCTTTCCAGCAGCCAAATCTCTCATTGCATCCCTTTAAACCACTGCAAACTCCTTTCAAAAGCATTCACTGTCACCCCCTGAAGCAAGGTGACATAACAGGAACCCCTGGACACCTAGGAAGGGAGAAGACAGCACGACACCTGTGCTGCCACCTCCCCTGTGCCCTCCCCAGTGGGATGGTCACCCTCAGGGCCCAAGGCCATGCTGAAAACGTGCAGAAGTTCATTTCCAAGTCATGCTTTCATCCTGATTTGCCTGCTGCCTCCCCAGGTTACTTTAAGGAGACTTCCAGCTGCTCAGAGCAGGAACATTCATGGATGGTCCTGTTGCCAGTGAGAAATTCCAGCATAAGGAAACCCTGCAGGTGCCAGGGGAACCCAGAATGAACAGCCCAGCAAAGGATTCATGGAGATGAGAGCAGAGTTTGTGCATGGAATGGGAAAGCTACAATATTTATAGCAGTTCTGAGGCAGAAGTGTTTGGAGCAGGTACAATTCTGCCTTAAGAGTGGGGCCCTCTGGTTCCACTTCTGTAGAGAACCTCCCAGGTGGCTCTTTGACCACACCAGGTCTGGCCAACAGCCTCCCTAGGGCAGGTACCCAAGAGCTGAGACCAAGACCACCTGGAACAGCTCAGAAAGAACATCCATCCAGTGGCCAGAGCAGCCAGGATGCCTCATCACACTGCCCTGGTCTACCTGTCCCATTTTTCTTGGAGGAAAACTATACCCTCAAGAAAAGATTGCAGCAGAGAGGGATACTGTTGCCACAGGTATTAATTACAGATTGCTTTAAACCTTAAATTGCTCTTGCAACACAGCAGCAACACATGGCTGTGTAAGTGGTACTCAAGCATCTTCTCCAGAGGCAGAGATTGCTTGGGATTGCCAATAAGAACATGGGTACATGCACCAACCTGTGCCATCTCCCCACACACCTTGGTGAGAGTTACAGCAGCCTGTGAAGGCCTTCAGTGAAGGAAATAACAAACACCAGTAAAAAAAAAGCTGAAGGCTGCCAGCATCCCTCCTGCTAGGGCAAGTCTAGGCCAGCAGCAGCTTAAGCAGATCTTACAAAGACTGACTGACCTTTAACAAATCAACACCCATAAATACCAAAGACTGCAGTGTCCAACAGCAGAGGTGAGCCAGAACAGCACAGAAAGAAAGGGAAAAGCATGTTGGATTAGTGTTCACTCAAGAGCTTCTGCACCACACAAGCACCTGGATGCTGGCAGTTTCTCTCTCTGAGGATTAGGGTTTCTGCTCAGCTCAGCACTGTGGCAGGTCAGCAGTTCTCCCTGTGGTTTGTCTCAGTCCCTGTTCACCTGAGCCCACTGGACTGTATCTGAAGTGCAGCAGTTTCCCTCTCAGGAGGAACAAGTGTCCAACTCAGGACTGTGACTCCAACAGGACCAGGACAGAACAGTGGATCAGCCCCAGCAGTCAGCTCATGACAGATGCCTGTATGCCTGCTGGGTTGTGCTAGAGAAGGACTCTTATTGCAGATCACAACTGTCTCTTCCTGGCAAGAAGTACTGTGAGACAATAGCAAGGTGACTGTGACCAGACCTTAATGGGAGTAGTATTATTTAAGCCACTGAGGCAGAAAACTCCAGTTCTGTGCCTATATAAACCCCTAAATACATCTGTCTTCATTGCACATGATTAGGTGTCCATTTCTTGTGTTTCAGAATCCTGATTGCAGCTGGATATGCTCCAGTTCAGAGCAGCATGAGGCCTCCCTGCAGCAAGAATCCTGCTCTAAGGCTGTGCGTAGTAAGGCTTGACTTGGAACTACACTTGAGCAGGGGATTAAAACCACCACAGTCTTGCTTTCAAGGACACCTCGTTGATAAGGCAGTTCTGGATTCAGGCAGTTTGAGTGCACAAAGCCACCAGCTGTCACTGTGTCCTCCCACCTCAACTTCCCAAGTCTCTCTCCCAGTCAAAGGAGTGCAAACTGCCAGGTGACCTTCACCACAAAGTGATGCAATCTTCTTCTTCACACACCTCAGGGACGGCCAAGTGCAGACATGAGAGAGAAGAATCCAGAATCTACTTGAATGGCAGAATGTGTGACTTCACTGCAATACATTCTATTCACAGGAGGAAGATCCTTCTATCCTCACCCACCAAAATTCACTGGACTTAAGTCTGTCCTTTCCCCATCAGAAGTTACTCCATGTGTTAATTCCATGATACAGGAGTCCATCCCTTCAGGGATATGCAGACAGAAGGCTTCTTTCTCCCCAAACTCAAAGTCATTTAAAAAAGATACAAAGAACTGCTTTTGGCAGCAAAGAGGCATTTGAGATGTGGAAAAATCTGGAGTGCAGGACCCAAGTAGATAGGGAAGTAATCAGTTCTTGACCTAATAAATAGAGTAGAAGTCTTCAAGGTGGCCAGTAGTTCTAACAAAACCTGAAGTCTTGCAGAGACCAGTAGGAGCTTTAGTGCACCACACTGCAAGGGGCCATCTCCCAGGATCCACTGCCACACAGTTCTCTGACACCTTTTGTTAGGCCCATGGACTATTTGGAATCTTGAAGTTCCTTTGCCTTCTTCAAAATCAGATGAACATCAGAGATAGGATAATCCTATGGCAAAGAAACAAAGGGATTTCAGTGACTTCCCAGCATTCTTGATACAGATTGTTTTGTTTAAGCAAGGCAAACTTTGACAACAAAGTTCTTGGCCTATTATAACATACAGCCATGTTCACTTACTCCTTTAACAGCTACAGTTTCCTGTTTTGTAACTGATCAAACCTCAGTACCCTTCCAGAAGGTTTGCTGTTGTTTTTTTTCCACTTTGTCCTCCAAGGGCACAGTAACCTGGCCTGCCACAGGGCTCTGTCTCATGCCAGAGAGCCTTATCAAAGCCAGTATCTTGCACAGCCCAAAGCAGGAACTGGCAGAACGTGAGATATCCAACTGTGCAGTGCAGGCATTTCCAACCTAAGGCTCTCACAGATCTCAGAACTGAACAAAACCCTCTGGCCAAAAAATTTAGCACTGTTACATAAGGTTTCACATCTTTGCTTGAAATTATTCAAATTTTTTTGCAAACCAAAGGAACATTAGAAACCTCCAGTCTATAATAATTTCTCTGTAGGGTAGAAAGGGTGCATGTGCTAAAGACTTCCAGTAATGAGGGTGCTATAAGATCCCTGCAGATTTTCCTGCATGCAAACATCACAAATGTGGTACTTGCCTTGAACCAGACATACCCTCCCACCCTCTCACATACTGTCATTCTCTCTCACAGTACTATTTTAAGACTTTTCCAACTGCTCTCTGCACCCAATCTATTTAATCCTTACCTGTAGCAGCCTCATGTTCAGAGTGAAGTCTCCTTCCAGCAACTGATCCCGGATGAGTCTGAAAGATGGAAATTATTCCAGCTACTTTTGACTCTTTACAAAGAAACTTTAAAACCGATAACCTCTTCACCAGATGCCCTAACACATGCCAGCAGAAGACTCCAGGATCCACGGAAGGGAAGAAGAGGAAGGCTATGAGTGTACTTACGTCAGCATGGCACAACAGACGAGCAGGAGGAAATCGAAGCGCTTGTCGTCAGCGAAGAGGGAGTCCCAGATGCGGATGACATCTGGCAGCAGGAACTCTTGGGACAAGAGCAACGTCAGCCAGCGGAAGGCAAAGAACTGGGGTTTGATGTTCTGTTCTTGCTGTCAGACAGGCACCAGGCAAACAGTGAGTACGTGCTCCCAGCCAGTTCCCTACAGGCAAGAGATGCACCCCACGTTTTGATCCCCGTCTCCTCCCCAACACTGCTCCAAGCTCCCAGCTCATCCTGCAGCAGCAGGAAAATCTCTGCATCCTTTGGAGACTCTCCCATTCAACCCTGACTGAGAGATTTTCAGTGCAGCCACACTCCACACCTACAGCCAAGCCAGAAAATGCTCCTCTATCCACAACATGGAGTAAAGGAAGCTTTTCTCCCTAAAGGCTCCACTTGTGTTCCCTTAAACCTGCCAAGTAATTTTAAAGTTCCCATTTCAACAGTGTTTTATCTGCAAAGCTGCAGCCCTCCCCCGCTAGCACAGGCACTGTTTGTCAGGATTTCCTCTCCTTTCCAGAACCCTTGTATTTATGAGAAGGTTTACTATTTACAAAGATAAACAAAGATGGAACAGAGTTCACACTGATGGTTGGTAAAACATGCTGTAAGCACCTTTAGCCTGAAGTTTTCCTGTTTTCTGATGTTAAATCCAACATAGCCTAAGTTTAACCAAGGTCAAACAAGCTCAGGATTCTGCTGATATTCTTAAGGACCAGCTGCTGCATGGCCAAGACCATTTCCTGCCAGCCACACATTAAGCAGTTTTTCTCCCCACTAGATCTGCTACCAGCCAACACTGTGGGCTGTGTCACTGTGCTGACAAACCATCTTCTGGATCAAAGAAGAAACATATCCTGACTTTCCTAGACAGAAAAAGACCTCAGAGCAATTTGGTCAAAATTGCAGTTGCAAGAATAGCTTTCCCTTCCAAAGTCTCTTTGCACTTTCACACCAACTGGACTATAAGACTGGAGATGTTTGTAATGAAAGCTGCCTTCTACATGTTCTACAAAACTCACACAAACCCAAGGCAGTTGAAAACCTTTGGATGAAAGGGAACAGTATAATTTGGCCAGCGGGATCATTCAGCTCACTGGATTTCACTTCTCCTTTGGAATGTGCTCCATGGAGTTTAAGTCAGTGCTGTCAGGGCAGCCAGTGGCAATAGAAGTGTTTCTCTTAAAAGCAGAAACAATTTCTGTAACCTGGAATGCTGAAGAGCTCTACAGCAGAACTCATGTTTTGACTGATGTCTACAAAAGAGTAAAGGCTCCAGCTATGCAGGTGACCAAGGATCACGGCCAAGTCCCTTCAGATTCCCAGCTGGCAGCTGTGCAACAACCATAGTTTGCTTTCAGAGGCAGGCAGGGGAGGAAGCCTTGCTGTGTCAGCTCACTCTGGGCTCACTCCAAGGAGAGGCTGTTACAGCTCTCAGGTAAGAGTCTCTCTGCCCCACAGGCAAAGCCCTTCATATGCTCTGTGTTCTACTCAAGCAGTTTAACAAAACTGACATTCACGTGCACTCCTCACATCCCACCCAAGACCCAGAGAAACACCTGGCTCCTCACCAGTTTCAAATACAGCTCCACATCTTTTTCCTTCAGGGTGGAGTACACCTTCTCCATTTTGTAGGTAATGCCACACTGAGAATCATCCAGACTCTTAATGAAGTTGTCCCGAATTTCAGCCATTAGATTGGTAAAGCAGAAAAATGTGTCTGCTTCAGCATGTTCTGGGGAAAGAAAAGAAGAACATGGGAGAATAGAGGAAGCATCACTGAGAGAGGTAACAGAGCTGTAAAATTGTCCTTGTTCCATAATCTGGTTGCTGTATTGGATCTGAGGAGTAGATCCCAACAGATCTTGGCTTGCTTGGTCTGGGTCAAAACTAGACAGCCTTTTTTTTTGTTTGTTTGTTTTCTAAACTAGAAACATCTACAGAGCCACAGCAGATACTACCCTGTGTCCAACACAAGGGCTTTGTGACATGAGGTCACAGAACAGTTATCTATGCACAAGAACATAATCTGCCACCAGCACACACCCTCAGAGCTCCTGTGAAGCAGAAGCAACAGGCGAAGTCCTCTCTTTCCATTTTTTCCTTACTATCTATATAAAGTACAAGGAAACAAGAGCTTCTAAGGGGATTTTGAGTTTAATAAACAAACAAAAATTGCTCAAAAATCCTCACTTCTCATGTCCTCACCACTCCCAGCCCATTCAGCTCCCACCAATTCCCCAAAACTCCTCATGCCATGCAGAGAAGTTGCAGTACCACAGCCACTGCTGAGCAGTCAAAAGGCTTCCTCACCTTTCCATTCGCTGTTAGGGTCTGTAGCAAAGGTGTAGTAAAGAGGCCCCACGATTTCATTCATGCCCTGGACATAGGCTATCCCAGGGTTCAGCTTGGCATAGATGAACAGGATCCTCTCCACCACTTCCCAGTGAGCTTCACAGCCGTTGGGCAGAACTTCGTACTCGCTCAGAGAGCTGGGGGTGCTTTTAAGAGGGGAGCTCACCTGGAGAACAAGGCTGAATCAGGATAACCAAGTAATAACAGACCCCTTAGCACATGTGCCAAGCTTGGCTTTTAACACACATAGGCCCCCCAAAAGATCTGGGCTGTTTATACCACATAAACCAAGACAAGCAACTCTGGGAGCACACAGGCAGAGAAGTCCTGGTGCTGGCTGTCCCTGAAGAACAAAGTCTGTGCAGCAACACACAGTTCCTTCTGAATCACTGCACCACATGATCTCACACACAGTAAAAACCACAGCAGTTCCACTTCTTTGTTAGTAGTATGAGGGAAGGGTATTGAGAGTTGTGGGAGAAGCCACCTTCCCCAACGGCACGTGTGCTGTGACACTCATGAAAGGGGAAAGAGACTACACATTTTAACAGATACTCCTAATTCCAAGTTTGAGATCCAGTTCTGGAGGACTATGGAAATTTGTAATAAATTCATAGTAAAGAAACCCTTCAGTGTTTTGTTGCCATACAGGAAGGCATATGTCAGGCATAAAATAACTTGTGACTCCAAATTCTACCAGAAGTCAGGTAAAAACATCTTTAAAATTAAATACACCTATAATTCCCTACAGTCTGTCAAGCACTTCAACTGATTCTACCACGTCCAGCCCCCAGAATGCTCAGTATCTGCTGGGGTGTTTCCTTAATTCCACTGCACAAGCAGAAAGAGAAAAAGAACAGCCCAAGAATCACCCTTCCCCTTCCCAATCGCAGACCTTGCCCTGTGACAAGGACAGCCCCAGCCCAGAGCTCACATTTGTCACCCCACTGCGGTTTCGTGCCACCGTCTGCGACTTGAGCGTGGTCTGCTCCACCCGCCTGCGCAGGGTCTCAAACTCGTTCTGGGGGTCCAGGATTAACAGGCAGGGATAATCCGTGGGGCGCTGGAAAAACGCCATGTCAGGGTACAGCCTCCTAGGATGGACACAGAAGGAAGTCAGGGACAAGAAGGAAGCACGTGCCCCATGTTGAGTGGGAGGCTCGGTTTAATATTAAACTTTGTTTTCAAAGTACAGTTTGTTGGCCAAACCGCTCGGGTTCAGAAATCTCAGTGGTTGTGCCTCACACACCTGACATCTTTGTCTATCTGGAGGAGCACTTCGTTATCCTTGAAGTAAGTGTTCCATCGACTGTCTGGATTTGGATTGAGAGGCTAAAGAGAGAATCAACAGAAACAGAACAAGCGTGTTTCACACATATCAAAATCCTCAGTAAACATACCGTGATTTAACATTTCTGCTGTCACTCTGCCATCAGCACAATCTAAGCACATCAGGGTCATTTTTTCTCACACATTTTGGATCCTTTTCACTCATCTCTTCAAGAGTTTGTTCCCAAATCAGTTTTTTTTTCCCCCTCTGTTAACAAGATTCCTAACTGCAGCTCCAAACCTGTACCATGGAGATGGTATTTAGACTTGGGGTAAGAGTTATCCACCCACCCAGTACTTTGATGCTGTGGTTCTTCTCTCCACACCAAGATCCACACAAAGTTAACAACTAACCAAGGAAAAAACAACAAGCTGCATTCCAAGGGATTCAAAGATCACTGTGACCTGCCTGTGTGGTTTTACAGACATGCCAGTTTTACACCACCAAGGCTCCAGAGATCACAGTGGGGCAGGTGACTGCAGGGGAGTGAACGCTCAGAATGGTCATGGGAGCAGCTGTATCATTTTACAGCCTCTTCTGATCAGTTACTTCACTCACTCCTCCCACACACACACTCCTAACAGCACTTTCAGAGAAGGAGAAAGCCAAGGCATGCAGGAAATAGTCTGTTAAAAAAATAACAACCCAGCAGCATTACCAGAAATAATCAACTCTCCCGCCTTCCACACCACAGCCCAGCCTGACTCTCCTGCTTCTTTTCTATCCTCTGCTCCAAATCCACTCATGGACCCAGATTCCCAGGGGAGCATCTCATGGCTCCAGGAACTTCTTGTGAGCCTCTCCCTTTCTCTAGGAGACCCACAGCCTGGGCAGGCAGCCCCAAAGGGCAGGAGGAGGGAAGTGCACAGCTGGAAACAGCTCTCTACAGAGCTATTGGTGCTTTGCCAATAATTTACACTCAAGGCAAGCACGACAAAAGTGCCAGGCTGGCATCTGGGAAGCATCCCTCCCCCTGGCAGGGCAAAACAGTTGGGAATAGAGCCAGCAGCAGCCCAGGGGGCCAGAAACTCCCCAAGGAATTTTCTGCAGCACAAAGGCTTAACAACACTTACGTGATCTTCTAAGGTCACATCTTCCCTGGAAACACCCAGGTTGGCCTTGGCAATCCCAGGCTGTATAATCATTTCTTTGAGGAACTGGGAATACAGATCCCTTAAAGAAGAAAAGAGGAATTTGCAATGAGGAAGATAAGGTCAAGGTGAGCACACAGAAGATTTCAAACAGATGTTTCTGTCCCACCCTGCTCAGCCAGAAGACATCTGATTTTCTCTTCAGTGTAATTGAAGGGGTCAGCCCACCAGGCAGCAGGGAGAACAGCACATTACACACAACAACAATTTGTTTTATGAAAGTACTTAATTATTTAAAGACTATTCTTCTTCTCTGCAGATATCTTTGAAAATAAAGGAACAAGTACCAACAGCCTCACCTCTGTTTCTTCAGCAAAGAGCTCCATAAGGCTTTCTCTAAAGGGAGGTAGTTCAGGAGTATCTGCACAGGGAACAGGTGAAAAGGAATTAGTATTCAATGAGCTGTTACACCTGCAAGATGGGCAAAGCAAACACAGTGGCTCGAACTGGCTCTTGGAAAATACTGGGAGTTCTCTCAAAAGCCAAGTACTTTGCTAAGCAACAGTCAGGAATATTTCAGGGACTGGCTTTCCACACAGAACTATTTGTAGCACTGATCAATAGCTAACCTGACCGAAATGCACTGCTTGCTTAAAACTGAGGCTGTTCACATGCAAAGTGCTGATCTCCACAAATTACTGCTGACTTCTAGTAGCTTTTAAGCTCTAGATTTATTGTTTGTTTACAACTTTAACCGCCAAAAAAGCATTATGTGTACTTAATCAACCCAAAGCATCACTCTCAAGAAAGAAAAGCGCCCCAAGCAAAACCCACCTTCCAGCACAGGCAGCGCAGCCCACCATCAAAGGGAATTCCTGCGGAACACCAGGCAGAGAAATAACCACGTTAGCCCATCTCTCACCGCGGGTTGCTGATGTCACCTCACAAACAGGCCTGGCAACACTTTTCCAGCCCGAGGGGCACGAAGCTCCCCCAGGGACGCTGCCGGGGTTATCCACGGGGTTATCTCCCAGGGGGACAGCCCGTGTCAGGCGGCACCAGCCCGGGCCACCGCCGTGCCCGGACCCCCTCCCCGGCCCGGGGCCGCTCCCCGCGGCACTCACCGCTGAAGCACAGCTCGCGGAGCTTGGTCAGAGCCACCGTGGGTTCGCCGAGCACCTCCTGGAAGTCCGCGATCCTGAGGGGAGCGAAACCGAGGGCGTCATCAGGGTTGGTACAGGCAACCCGAGACCCCTCAGAGCCCCCGATTCTCGAGAGCCCCCACCCCGCGCAGCGCAGCCCCGGCAGGGTGGGGAGAGGAAAGACGCCCGTCCCTACCCAGCCCCCGACACCGACCTGCTTTGGTGCAGCCGCGACATGGCGGCCCCGGCGCCCCTTCCCCGCGCGCCGCATAAACGCTCCGGCTGGAAACGCTGCCCGGGGAGGGGGATGCGGGANCCCCTGCCCGCCCCGGGGCGCTCCCGGAGCCCCGCGGGCACCGTCCCTGCTCTGTCCCGGCTCCCCGCGCCCCCCGGCCTGCGGGATACGCCGTGGGTCCCTCCCCAGGCACCAAGCGCCAGGAGAGACCCCGCGGGCTGGAGCAGCCGGTCCCCCAAGCACTGAGGAGACCCGCGGGGTGGTCGCGCTGTCCCGGGCACGCTCCAGCCCATGCCAATGGCAACCGTGAGCGGGGCCCGCGGGAATGGCCCCGCTCAGTGAGGAGGCGCGGCGGGACCCTGGCTCTGCGGCTGCCGGGACGCCGCGGCCAAGCTCTGCCCCGCGCGGTGACGTCAGTGCCTCCGCCGCGTGGCGTCACGGCTCTGTGACGTCACTGAACGTCCCCGTCCCCGCCGGGTCCCCGCTGACCGAGCGTTCCGGCCCGGCCGGTGTTTCCGGGGAAGGACTCGCTGGCACTTCCGGCGCGGGCGGAGGAAGTGACGGCGGGTTTGTTGACAGCGGAGGCTGCGGCGGGGGGAGCGGGCCCGAGCAGGACGCGGACCCCGGCCCGCCCCGGGGAGCCGGGACCAGCCGGGACCAGTCCCCCATGGCGCCAGGTGAGTACCGGTGCCCCCTTCCCCAGCCCGACCGGGGCAACAGGCCTGCCCACCCGGGCGGGGGGAGGAACCGCCGCCCCCGGCAGTGCCGGCCGGTGCCCCCGGCGCGGTCCCCATCCCCTCCCCGGGACTGCCGGGGGCAGCCGGGCCCCGCCGGGCAGGGCTCCGGCCCGCGGCAGCAGCTCCGGCGCGGCCCGGCGAGGTGACCTCTGCGTGCCTTGGGGACGAGGGAGGGCTCGGTTTCGGGGCCAGCGCTGCCCGCGGGGTTGGCAGAGACCATCGCGGGCTGATGGAGCCCCAGCGCCCAGAGAGCCGTGACCAGGGACTCCAGGTAGTCTTCTTGGGCAGGTGACCTACGGAATGAAAATCCGTGATGTAATTTAATTCAGTGAGCTGAAGGAGCATCTTTACTGCAGGCAGGTAAAGATCAACGCATTCCCCGGCGAGCTCGAGCCGTCTCGTTTAGGATGTCAGTCTGGCTGGCTGACAAGTTTGGGAGTTGCAGGCTGTGCTGGGACAGAGGATAGTTCGATCTCCTCCTACTTCACTTTCCCTAGTGTAAGAAGGGGTGGTGTTTCCCCACAGAGGCAGCAATGACCCATCAATTAATAAAATCACAGTGACTTGCAGCTGCAAGATGCCAGCTAAAGTGACAGTGCAGTTTCCCTTCAGAGCATAACCCGTGCCAAACTCTGCATTTACATTACATTTGTAATTCTGAAGTCGCTGTAATCAGCTCATGTCAGTGCATATTGTTTGCCCTCTCCTTGGATGAGTCCCTGATGCTGGAACAGTCAGCTTTGCCAATCATTTTTGTAGCAGCAGCATAAACGTTGTGTGGTTGGCGTGGAGCCACGGTGAGTCAGGCTTGGCTTGGCTCCGGGCACTGCCTGGAGAGAGGCTGGAGAAATGATGGGTCTGAAGTCCAAGGGAGAGGATATTGGCACTTTCAGCCCTAGGAGAGGTCCCCAGCCTCACGTGCCAGTGCAGCCTGGAGTGCTGTAACAATGCAGATGCAGCCTGGGAATAAGCAATATTTGCAAAGAGGCAGGTGGGTCCTGGATGCTGGGGAGGGGGTAAGTAGAGCTGCCTGTACTGCACCTGGTTTTGGGTCTGTGGATGGCAGGAGGGTGCTGTTGCTGCACAGAGAGGGCTGTGTGCCCATGGAAAGGGCTTTTGTGTGCCTGTTCCCGAGGCTCTGGGGAACTCAGTTCCTTGGTGCACTAAGATGGAAGCAAACATGTCAGAGAAATAAATTGGAAAAAATACTGGCAGCTGAAGTTCTGGTCACTTTTCAGTTCTTGCTCTTGAATTTTCAGTGTCTTTCATGCATCTGTCTTTACCAAAACCCACATGGCACCAGGCAGCTCATTGCTGGAAAAGCACTGGTGGCAGTCACTAGGCAGCTTCATCCTGTGTGAAGCTTCCTGAGGAGAACAATTAGACAAATGTTAATGATTTTCCAGCCTCTCCAGTTCTTTTCTTTTTGTCTCACATCAAGGTTATGACTAGAGACAGTATTGATCAGGGCAGCTATTGGCACTTTTACTTCCCTCTCTGCTGCTGAGGTGTCATGTCTTCAGTCTAAGGAGGGAGAGGCCAGCTTGTGTTGTCTCCTGGAGAAAAGGTCACAGCAGCTACTCAGATATCTGTAATAAATCAGGAGGATGAAAGCTTTTCTTTGGTCTTATTTCAGTGGGACAGTGAACCATTCTTGATATTAAACTTCTGCATGGGATTGTGTTGGTGGATCACGGGGAGCTCAGAAGTTAAAGGGCAGCTGATTTCTTCAGGGCTGAGATCAACCAGCTGCATTGTGCTGGTCTCAGCAGAGAGGGAACAGAGGCTTGTCAGAGCCACAGGAAGGCAGTCCTTGCCCTCTGGTGCTCTGAGCTGCTTGGACAAGTCCCAAGCACTGGCCGTTTCCAGCTGCACGTGACAATAGATTGTCAATGGGAATTTGTTTTCGAGTTCTCTGGCTGTCAGTAGTAAACAGTGGAAGAACACTGGCTGCAGGGACCTCCTGTCTGATGGCACAGGGGAACTGGTAGGGACAGCAGAACACGCTTCCCAGCTGGCTCAGATCTTCCTGTTGATCTTGCCTTTCTGGAAAGATTCTCTCCAGCAAGCTTCAGGCAAAATCTGCAAGAGGGACTTGTTCTGGAGGTGAGGCCGATTCATCTCCAAAGCAGACACAGGACAGCTTCCTCCCACCTGCATTCCCTTTGCCAGGACCTCCCATCCAGGGAGACAATACTGTGCACTCAGTGGCACATTTCAGCCTTGACTTCTCACCTTAGTTAACTCCAAAGGTGAGAACTGTGGATTGTGGAGCTCCTCCTTTATCCAAGTTGAAAACCCTCCATTTTTGTTGATTGGACCTCATGCACTGCAATGGAGCTATTGCGGCACTATTGAGAAGTCTCAGTTTTATGTTCTTGTGACCCCCTGTCAGCACTCAGTGACCAAAAGAGCACGTTCCACCCTTAACACCATGATTGGAGAGAGTTTAATATGTATGATTGCTGAAGTTTTGGGGTTTTTTGCCTCAGCATTACCCTTTAGAGTGATTAGAGTGATTAAGCTGAGGAATGAGAGTTAAACTCTTCTGTCTTGATACCATAGGAATGAAGGAAAGAGAGCAGCAGAGGCTTCAGAGAAGCAGAGAGCTGGTGACACACAAGTGTCCTGCTATTTGCAGCTGCAGGATAAAGATCAGAAACAGAATATGGCTCAGGACATTTTGCAACAACTTCTCCAGCAATGGCTGCTCAGCTGTGGTGCAAAGAATAACAACTAATCCACAGCATCAGTGTTCTCAGGGCCAGCAGGGACGGACTTTTGATAAGACATATCAAAAATAAATATTTCAACACAATTTTTTGTGTCTGTGGAAATATTTAGAAAAGTTTAGGTTTGCTTGTAATATGATTTGACCCTTTGAAAGTGAAATGTCACTACTGGTCTTCAAGCTAGCTTCTCTGATAAGCCCCTCAGGGCCCCAGTGAGCAAGTCTTGATACCAGAGCAGTCAGGTCATTTCAAATCAGAAAACAGGGATAGCTTCCCCCAGTTGTCTGCCTCACCCATCCTTTATCCTGTTCTAAAAATGAAGAAGGGCAAAAGCACTTTGCCTTTTTCCAGTTTAGTCACTCCTTGTGACAGATTTGGGGTGGTGAGGGTGAGCTGGATGTAGAGGTGTCCAGCACAATCACAATCCTTGCCTTTACACTGCACTCAGGAGGATCCCAGACCAGTCTGTGTGTTTCCCTCTGGCTTCTGATCCATGTCACGCTCCAGTTCAAGGACTTGCATGAAGCTTCTGGCTTGGCACTACAGAGAAACACTGAGCTTGAAAATGAAACTTGACTTGGAATGTTGGCAAAGAGAATGACAGGCAGGAGATATGGGGCCACAGATCCCACTGGTGCCTTACAAAGGATTATGCTGACAGTAAATGTTCTGCTGGTTTATCCAACCCACCCTGAAGGAAACCAAGCAACGTGGCTTCTACCACTTCCCTTTCTGAGGGCCTTTGTCAGCCAGATAACCCTGCAATGAGGAAACATTTTGCTGTGTAGTCTCATTTCCAAACACATCACACTAACTCATTCCCACAGTATCCCCTTGGAGGGGCAATACCACAGAACTAAAGGCACACTGCCAGAGAGGCCAAACTGCTGCAGGTCCTTTTGAGGTCAGCAAGTGATGAGCTGTAAATACAGCATCCTGCTGGTGTGCCAGCTTTGTGGGACACTTGCAGTTGTGCCTTTCTCAATGCATCTCTTTTCCCTTCTCTGCTTACAGCTATCCTGATGGCCCCATAAATTCATCCCAGGACTTCATTTGAGGGAAGGATCTCCTGCATCAAACGCTTCCTTCTGCTCATCCCATAATTTCCCTCAAGATGGCATCTGACAGTCCTGAGTCGCTGATGACCTTGTGCACTGATTACTGCCTTCGCAACCTGGAGGGGACTCTCTGCTACCTCCTGGACAACGAAACGCTCCGGCTGCATCCCGACATCTTCCTGCCAAGCGAGATCTGTGACAAGCTTGTCAACGAGTACGTTTCAGGCCTGGTTTGGGAAGGAGCTGGGAGCTCAGAGAAGGGGGAGTACAGTTCTCCAATTGATCATATTGGCAAATAAGGGCTTGCACGAACTTCAGAAGGAAGTGTTCCCTTTTGCACTGCTGTCATTCTAATTTCTGTGGTAGTCACCCTTTCCAAGTTAGTCAGAGCTCAACGAGATGCTGTAAAAAGGGAAATGAAAAGAGTAAACCCAGAGTGAAACAGTCACTGCTTCTTCCTAGAATGTCAGTGAGCAACAAAGAAGCCTTCCCATTTCCTATCACTGAAGCATTACAACACTCTGTCCAAGCAGAGAAATAAGAGTGCAAAGTGCTAACAGATGTTAAATTTCAAGGCTACTGCTCCCATAGTTTTATAAAGCAACTTGTTTCCAGGGATTTATGTAATTTGGCTGTCACAGTCTCTCTTGGCTGAACTTGTGCTCACAAAGTCTGGCAGAGAATTCTGGCCAGCTAATTTTCTGAAAAATGGGGGGAAAAAAAATCAAATTACTAAGTTGAAACAGCTAGGGAAAAAATTCCTGGAGTCTGTGCTTGCCAGAATCCAGTTTGCTCACACACACTGAGTCCTGCACAAATCTTTACCCAAGATTTTCCTAGGGATCATTGGTTCTGTGCCGGAAGAGGTGGGTGAGCTGCTTTGCCCCAAAGGCTGATCTGGGTGATACTGGGAGGAGGTGGGTTGGTGTGTGCTCACAACTCTGTCACACTTCCTTGTCACCAGTGCAGGTGCCAGAGGTGTGGCTGAGCCTGTGCTGTGCTAACACCATTGCCCCACACAGGTACGTGGAGCTGGTGAAGACAGACAGCATCTTTGAACCCCATGAAAGCTTCTTCACCCTGTTCTCAGACCCACGGAGCACCAGGCTAGCTCGGATCCACCTGCGGGAACACATTGTGCAGGACCAGGACCTGGAGGCCATCAGGAAGCAGGTGGGGTTGCACTGACAGCTGCCACATCACGTAGCAGCATTGCTGCACGGGCACCAGCTGGAATCCCAGACACCCAGAGATTCCCAAGGCTCCATCCTTTGCTGTCCAAGCCTTCTTTGGACTGACCTCAGCTTCTCCCTTCTCAGCTCCCAAAGCCACTGTTGGGAATGGCATAGGACACTGGTCAAGTTGGGTTTCAGGCTGTCCCAGTGGGAGGTGTGGGACAAACAGGGTGGGCACTTTATCTGTAAAATATCTCTAACCTTGATTTCCTTTTTTTCAGGATCTTATTGAGCTGTACCTGACTAACTGTGAGAAGCTGACAGCCAAGAGCCTGCAAACCTTGGTGAGCTTCAGCCACACACTGATCTCCCTGAGCCTCTTTGGCTGCAGCAATATCTTCTACGAGGAGGAGAACCCTGGGGGCTGTGAGGACGACTGCCTGGTGAACCCCACTCGCCAGGTCTTGGTCAAGGACTTTACTTTTGAAGGCTTCAGCCGCCTGCGCATCCTGAACCTGGGCCGCCTGATCGAGGGGGTAAACGTGGAGACACTGCTGCGGCCCCTGGCCTCCCTGGCTGCTCTGGACCTTTCTGGGATCCAGCTGAATGATGTGGGATTCCTGACCCAGTGGAAGGACAGTCTGGTTTCCTTAGTGCTTTACAACATGGACCTTTCAGAGGAGCACATCCAAGTGATTGCACAGCTTCGCAAGCTCAGGTCAGCAGATCTGTTCTTCCTTCTTTATCCTTCTCTAGCTGATAGGGAAAGGTCTTTCAGGAATGGTCTTCTTGCCTGCTATCAGAGAGGCACTCACTGCTGGGTTCAGCTTATAAACCTTCCTGTGAACAGGCTCACTGATTGTACTCATCACTGTACATATCTGACACGTCTAAAGCCAGCCTGAATTTTGCTTGTAAGAAGACACCACTTAGCAGAAACTTCCCATTGGAAAAACAAAAAACAACACATATGTCACCCCATCACCCCCACTTGGTGTGCAACAGGTAGGAGACACTTTTGTGAGTGGGATGTTTGCTCCAGTCTTCGGTACGAGCCAGCAAAGTCTCTCTGTCCTGTAAGGAACCTCACCTGCACACAATGCTGGTCAGTTTGTCCCACCACTCCCTTAGCAGCAAGATTTCCTCAAAGCTTAAGCATTTAAATACCTGAAAGAAATCAGGATAATGTAATAGCCTGGGGTGGAAAAATTATAAGATGGGGGAAGCAAGATACGTTTCTGGAGATGCACAGATCTTCTGGTGCATCTTAATCTCCAGGTAGAAATGCTCAGATGGCTGCTGTGATGGAGTTTGGAAAAGGCAGTTTCTGAGCCTGGAGCAATTTCCTTTGTGCTGTGTGGCTTGATGATTCACTGTGGTCCATTCTAAGTAGCCTTCTACCAGATCCCTGTGTGCTTTGGTTAGACATAGGGCCAGCTGCTGCTGCCAGAACCTACAGAACCACATTCCTGTATCTTGGGAAGGAAATAATGATAAATAATAATCACTCTTGGCTCTGGTAGGGAGGCAGAAGCCCCAGCTAATGCTTTCCAGGCTGCAAGATGCTCTCTATCCCTTGCAGGCACCTGGATATCTCCCGAGACCATCTGTCCAGTTATTACAAGTTCAAGCTGACCCGGCGGGTTCTAAACTTGTTTGTGGAAAACCTGGTGAACCTCACTTCGCTCGACATCTCAGGGCACACCATGCTGGAGAACTGCACTATCCCCAGCATGGAGGAGAAGATGGGCCAGACAAGGTAAGGGAACAGCAGTTACTGAGGTCTGCTAGGATGGATAGATCAGTCAAAGATGAATTAAGAACAGTTTCCTCTTCTGAGTTCCCAAATTCTGTACGTCTAATCAGTACTAAAAGGCAGGATACAACTCTTGCCAGGCTCCCCTGACAGTAGAGACTGGTGTGAGAATCAGCTGTGATTGCTGTATGCAACACATGTAAGGACTTGTAAGAGTAATAAAGAATTCATCCCATCTGCCTGCCATGCATATCTGAAGTATTTCAGTTCTTTTCCACACACACATTCTCCCAGGGATCTTCTGCTGGATTTTCTCCTGAAAGGACTCCAAAGCCCTTTACACATTTCCTACACAAAATACTCTTACCCTTGTGGAAATCCAGGCTCTTCTGACAGAACATTTATCCAGTGAGTCAATACATCAGCACTCAGAGGAGGGATGTGTGTTTTAGGACCTTGGAATCTAAAGGCCTGTTTCAGATTTGACCTATACTGGGCAGATCAGATCAAGCCTTGGAAATCCTGGTGCCCCCTCAGCAGAGGCATACCTAGAGGTCTGGTTTTCCACATCAGCCAAGAGCTCTGTCCTCCTATTAAGCCCTTGCTGAACAGAATCAAAAAAGTGAGACAGTACTGGCTCCTTTTCACCAGAGCTGGTGAGAGAGAGCATTGGCTCTTGGTCAATAAGGAACATGGAAGCCAAAACGGTGTTCTTGCATGCTCACAGAAGCAGACTTAGCATGTCTATCACATTACAAATACATTGGATGAGTAAAATCCACAGCCCTTTAAGAGGAAATTTTCACCCCAACTAGTGAATTTCCAGGACAGATTTTACCTGGGAAAGCTTCATCCTGTCTGCAGTAATTCCTGTCTGCAGGATCACCTGGGATGAATATGTATAGTTTTGTTCATAAGCAGCTGCCTGGTATAAAATGAAGTGTAGCTTTTACACTCTGGGTATGAAGCAGTACAGCCAGGGTGAATGGAGGGCTGGCAGCCATATCTGTGCCAGGAGACACCTGAAGAAATAAGGTACCAACATGAGCAATCTCTTGTGTTTCCACCCCAGCATTGAGCCAGCAAAGAGCAGCATTGCTCCCTTCCGGGGTCTGAAACGACCACTGCAGTTCTTGGGCCTTTTTGAAACATCCCTCTGCCGCCTGACCCATATCCCAGCCTACAAGGTAAGGAGGCTGCAAGAATATTGGCAGTAGGAGCTTGTTAGAAGTTGAAAGAACATGAGAACCCTGGCTGCTAGTAGAGTGGAGTTCTTTGGGTCTTGGGTGTGACAACTGAGCTGTGACCTTTCAATAACTACTTCATAATGCAAGAAAACTGCCAGAAAGCGAGACCTGTACCCCACATAGTTTTTATAAGGATTGAAAAACATTGGAGAAAAGCATGGATAAATCATCCTTGGAGGATGTCTGTGACTACAGAAGAGGATTTAAGACAGTAAGAGTCATACTTTTGAATAGCATCCTCCTGCCCCAAAGGTGCCCTTTCTCATCCCTCTGGACTGAAAAGTGTCTCAGCCTCTGTCTGATCCTGGGCTGAATCTACTCTCAGGGCAGAGGGAAGGTACACCTTTTCACCTTTCAGAGTTTCCTTCTCATGTTGGTTTTCCTCCTTCATAATTTCTCCCATGACTCTTTTTGCTGTTCCACGCCAGGTGAGTGGAGACAAGAACGAAGAGCAAGTCCTGAATGCCATCGAGGCTTACACCGAGCACCGGCCGGAAATCACGTCCCGGGCCATCAACCTGCTTTTCGACATTGCCCGCATCGAGCGCTGCAGCCAGCTGCTGAGAGCCCTCCAGGTAAGCCTTGGCCTCACCCTGACAAGGGGAATTTTGCATTCCCTGTCTTTTTTCCCACTCTGGGACACTGTATCAGGTCATTCCAGAGAATGTTCCAGTAGCACAGTGGAACTGGGTACCTTCATTTCCTAAACACGTTCCTGCAATGCCTGGGCCACGCTTTCCTTTCGGGCTTCTAACAGTCACTCCAAGAACTAGCATCAAGTCTGTGGCACTGAAGCTCTGTGTTGCTTCTCTGTAGCTGGTGATCACAGCCCTCAAATGCCACAAGGATGACAAAAACATCCAGGTGACGGGCAGCGCCGCGCTGTTCTACTTGACCAACTCCGAGTACCGCATGGAGCAGAGCGTGAAGCTGCGGCGCCAGGTCATCCAGGTGGTGCTGAATGGCATGGAGTCCTACCAGGAGGTCACAGTAAGAGCAGCCCAGGCACCTTTGGTTCCCATAGTCCTCTTTCCCTGTATCAATTCTTTAGCCTGGTGTCAGCATTTGGGTTTCCTCTGCCTGCAGGGAGTAAAACAAGGCAGAGAAGTTACTGCCTGCCCAGGTCTGCTCCTGGTCTCCACTCAGCAATGGGGATTACATGCAGGGTGCTCCTTTTTATCCATGAACAGTGGTCAAAGCATGTGTGTGACACACAGATACCCAGCAATGACTGTGGGGTGAAATTGTTGTGGGTATGTTGAGGGCATGTTGAGTCAACAGAAAGAAACATCTCAAATCTCTGTACTAGAAGTCAGCTGTGTAGAGAGCCAATAGGCAGCGAGGAACTGGCTTGGAAAGCAATGGGCCCTGGATAATTGGGTGGCCTTGTGAGACTGGAGTGACAGTCATGGAGCATGGCTAAAGCACAGCACGAGATCAGGGGGTAACAGCAATCTTAGTAGTTGTATGCAGGCAAGAAAATGCTTTCAGTACCAAGGAAACATGAGATGGTGGGGTCTGTGTTTTTGTAGCCACTTGGCCCAGTGTTTGCTTCCTTTTGACCCAGGTCCAGCGGAACTGCTGCCTGACACTGTGTAACTTCAGTATTCCCGAGGAGCTGGAGTTCCAGTACCGCCGAGTGAACGAGCTGCTGCTGAACATCCTCAACCAGAGCCGGCAGGACGAGTCCATCCAGCGCATCGCTGTGCACCTCTGCAATGCCCTGGTCTGCCAGGTGGACAACGACCACAAAGAAGCTGTGGGCAAGATGGGGTTTGTCATGGTTGGTATGGTTCCAAGGTGCTCACTTATCCATAACCCAGGCTAGGACAATTCCCTTACAGCTGTCCGTCAGATGCCTCCAGCCATGATCCAACCTCGCAATATCACAGAAGGGAACCAGTGTCCCAGCAATGCTGAGCTCTCCTGGAACCCACCCCTTTACTTGCTTACCAGCACTGGAGGTTATGATCTCAGACACAGACTGGTGTGAGGGCAGGAAGGCACTGTAACCTAACACCTGACCTCACCACATCAGGTTATTTCTAGATCTGGTACCACCTTGTGACTGTCTCCTTCTGCTTCTCCCCAAGTTTGCATCAATTTCCCAACTCAACCCATATCCCCCACCTTTTCCAAGAACTGCAAAGGCTGTTGCTTTGGTGCAGTTATGGCACATCCCAGACCTTGTCATACAGCTCAAAACTGACTCAACTGCAAACTCAACAGCTCAGGGACCGTGGCATACTTCAGCTCAGTGAATACTGAGCTTGGAACACGACCCAGTCCCACTGGTTTAGAGAAAGATTTATCAAGTAGGTTCTCTGCAAAAGATGAAAATTGGCCATAACTACTGTGATACTGCAGGGCTGGTTAAGTTTTAGCTCCATGATTTTTGAACTGTTTCTCACTCTTCCCCTTTCTTTGCCCACAGACAATGCTAAAGTTGATTCAGAAGAAGTTGGCTGATAAAACGGTGAGTGTTTCTCAAAAAAAACCATATACATAGAGTATTTTTTCTTCAGTCTGATTTAGGCATGAAAATCAGCCCAGAGTGCCAGCTCAGTTTCTCCAACAAACACAAGACATCTCAGCTGATGCTGCAGAATTTCTTGTTCCAGGGTGAGGGCAGGGGAATGTGACAGGGAGGCAAAAATATTAAACAAAAAACCCACTTACTGACAAGTTGAAAGTGAACAACAAGGTTTTCCTACCTCTGAAGTCATCTAGGGTGATGCCAGAGAGCAAACAGGTGATTGGTTTGCACCAGGCTCCTGCATTAGCAAAGCTCTGATTCTGTCCTTTTCCCTGTAGTGTGATCAGGTGATGGAGTTCTCCTGGAGTGCCCTCTGGAACATCACTGATGAGACCCCAGATAACTGTGAGATGTTCCTTAACTACAGTGGCATGAAACTGTTCTTGGAGTGCTTGAAAGTAAGTGTCTGATTGTCTCTGGAGAGATGCTGACAGGAGCAGTGGAGATGCAGGTGCCTGGGCAGGACCCCTGGCTCTGCTCCTCTCCAAGCATTATTTCGTACACTTCACAAACAAGAAAGAAAAAGCTTGTCTAAGTTCTTCTTTCTCACATCATTCCACCCAGCCAGTAGAACAGAGAAACTTACAGTGAACACATCTTCCCCTTTGCCCATCTTTGCTCAGCCCCCTCAAGCAGAGCAGCAGTGAACAGTGGGCCTGGTTTTGATCCTCCTTTTTCACACATACCTTTAGCACCATTTGGCACCTGCCAAGGAGCCATTGCTGACTACCTAAAAATACTAAGCTTTTCTAGATGTGCTGTACAGTCTTTTCCCAGAGTTGCTTGTTCTCAGCATCACCAGAGTCCTACCTGTGTATAATCCTGTTCCTTGCCTGGCCAGGAGTTCCCAGAGAAACAGGAGCTGCACCGCAACATGCTGGGCCTCCTGGGCAATGTGGCAGAAGTGAAGGAGCTCCGCCCGCAGCTCATGACCTCCCAGTTCATCAGTGTGTTCAGGTGAGTGCCTGGCTGGTGACCAGCTGTGCTCTGATCTCTTCTCCTGAATCACCTGGACACTTGTGAATCTTTACTGCATCAGCAGCTCTAAGTGATCTGTTCTCTCTTGGCAGCAACCTGCTGGAGAGCAAAGCTGATGGGATTGAGGTGTCATATAATGCCTGTGGAGTGCTCTCCCATATCATGTTTGATGGTTTAGAGGCCTGGGGGATCTGTGAGCCTCACAGAGAAGAAGTTGTGAAGAGGATGTGGGCAGCCATCCAGAGCTGGGATATCAACTCCAGGAGAAATATCAATTACAGGTGAGCAACGGCAAAGATTGGCCCAGTCACAGGGGAGCCAGGATTGTCACAAGAAGGAAACACCAACAGAGAGGAAGGAAGAGAAAGAGCCTAGCATGGAGGCTCTGTTCAGAGTGAAGGAGAAACATCTTCAGGGACATACTCTTTAGAGAGGGTTTTACATCTTCCTTTGAAACATGTTACATAAGATTCTGAAATTAGACACCTTACCTGGCAATTCCTATGGGAGAAGTTTGGCAGCCCAGCAAGAATTTCTCCTGCAAGTTGCTGCTGAAATTGAGTAGTTCAGGAAAACCATGGTCTGTCTGGGACTGCCTAAGCATTTTCCTCTGATATTGCTGTCCTTTGCAATCTGTCCTTTTAAGTCTGTTTGCTTCCCAAAGCCACATGCTTTCACTCTTCTCTGGGGCATATTTAGACACAGGTACCAGAAATCCCTTCAAAGGTTAATACAACTGCTGGAATCCTTTAAACCCCTTCCTGTAAGAGGTTATCAGGTACTCAGAATTCCCTTAGTGCTTGGCAGGGATCCAGAACTGGCATTCCAGTGCCTGTTTACAGTATAGACAGTAAAGTATAGTTGTCAGAAGAAACACAGGAACCCTGGCACGTGTGCAGCCAGCTTTGCCTGGGCATAGTTTGGCTTTGTCGCTCCTCAAACTGATCACTGCTGCTGGATTTCAACTCTTGTGAGGAAATGCCTAATGGAGGATGGAATCGGTTCCTGGGCTCAGTTGCCTTCATTGCAGCTATTTCTCTGAGCAGTGTGTTTGTGCTGAAATGGTGGGGCCTGTAATCCTGTGAGCACTGCCCTGGAGCACTGACCTAGCCTTGGTGCCAGAATCTTTGAAATGCCAATGGATTTACTGCTGTGGTATCTATGAGCAGATCCCTTGCTGTGTTGTATTATATTGCTGTGAGTGGCAAAGGTGTTGAAAGAAGTAGCTCTTGGATTTTTAACAACTTCTGTAATATTTCTGTGCAGGTCATTTGAACCAATCCTTCGACTTCTTCCACAAGGGATCTCCCCAGTCAGCCAGCACTGGGCCACCTGGGCACTCTATAACCTGGTCTCTGTCTACCGTAAGTTCTCTTTTTGAAATCATATTCCCTGCACTGTAGAAGTTGAGGGGGTGAACCTGGGGCTGTCAGCAGAAAAAGTCTTGCAAGATAAACTATGTAGGTAGAGAAAACCTTCTTTGAATGATGCAGGGATGTCCAGGCAGCACAGCCAAATAAAGCTAATTAGACTTGGTGTGTAGGAAATTCCTTCACTGTTTTGATCCTTTTCCTTGCCCTCCTGCCACCCTTTGTACACTGTTGTGAGTGTTCACAAGGACCTGATTTATTCTTTTCTCTGCAGCTGACAAGTACTGCCCACTGCTGATCAAAGAAGGCGGGATTCCCCTCCTGAAGGACATGATTAAAATGGCCTCAGCACGACAAGAGACCAAGGAAATGGCCCGGTAGGACACCAGTGCACCATCACAAACTCTCAGCTTAGCCTTAGTTTAGTTTTTAATTCTTCCACATAAAGTGAGGCTACCAAAGCAAGGCCTGTAGTGATGTGTACGAGAGGTATGAACTGAATACAGGAAAAGCAGAGGAAAAAGAGGATGAAAACAGAATACTAGAGATGTTCATAGGTGGGCAGTACACACAGATCATTACCAGGCAACTGGGCTGTAGATTGGCTTGTTGAGCAAGGGAGCCACATGGCTAATTGCAGTTCTTAGGCCTGTAGTCTCCAGTTATCACTTTCCCTGTACTTGGGTGGGCTGCCTGTCTTCAGAATCTCCTGATTCTTCAGAATTGTGCTGGCCTGTCACTGAACTGCCAACTGCACAGTTAAAACGAGAGCATTTTTCAGAAGGTAGCATCCATCACCCTTGCAGTGACACCTTTCTTTGGAGTCATCCTTTAAGAGCTGTAAAAGCCAGCTGCAGTTTCTGATCATTGGCAAAGTGAGAGCTGTAATTTCATACCTGCAGGATGAATAGAAGAGAGAGGTAGAGATCTGGGAATAAATACATACCTGATGAGTGGGCACAGGTATTCCCACAGCTGAGGGTTGCTAAATTCTGGAGAGGACTGGAGCCTGCAGAAAGACAGTCACAGTTACACACAGTGTGTGGGATGGAACAGGTGACAGCACAGTGAAGGACAAACATTTGTATTCATGTATTTCCTGGTGGGATTTAAAGGCATCTGAGGTGTTGGGTATGGGGATAATGAATGAACGATCACAACTGGATCTGGATATGCACAACCATAACTTGACATTTCAAATTGGGAGCTGCTTTTGTGAAGTTTATTGGTTTTGACACAGTTTGTGTCTCAGATACAAATGGGACACAGTTACACAGCAATCAGCTCTGGGACAATTCTTACCTTACTGTCCCACAGCTGAGGTGCAATAAGCTTTAAACTAAACCCTCTCTCCTTGTCCTTGTTTTATCCATAGGAAAGTTATAGAGCACTGCAGTAACTTTAAGGAGGAGAACATGGACACTTCCAGATAGAGGCAATCACCCAATGCCTCTTGCCAGCACTGTATCCAGCTTCTCTCTAACTCACTGTACATAGGGAGGACTCTTTCTTACCAACTCGCCCGTTGGAAGGAAACTTTATGTGTGTGTGTGAGACCCTCAGTAGATGAAGGTGAATAGGGGAGGGGGGAGGGACTTTTTGCACAACAAAATGCTTTCCTTAACTTAGTGGACTTTTTTGTTATGAAGTTTCAGGTTGAAGTTCTGTGTGTATGATTTCTGTATAAAAAGAAAACAAAAAACAAAGACAATTACATTATGTATCTTTTAACCTTTTATTTTAGACCACACAGAGAGCCTCAAATGACCATGAGCTTGAAGACCTAGTTGTGTGATCACTAGCGTGACATTTATTTCCCACTTTTTAGAAAATTCCCTTTTGCTGTACTGCATGAGGGCCTGTGATGTCTGCAAGAACACCAGTCCTGAATCAGCATTGGCTGCTCAGTGGGGCTACAGGCAGTGCTGAGTTATTTATTTGGTTAGAGAGGTTGGGGGACACAATACCAGAGAGACAGACCAAAAGAACTGACATTTTAGTGAGACTTAGAAATGGAGAAACTAGAGAAGACCTTTCAAGCTAATTCACTCCCTTAAGGGCTTTTTAATAGAAGACTCACATTAATGGAAGCATTGCTAATTCTATGTGGGTCATTTGGAAGTAAGACTTTCCCAATGAAGTCAAGAGGTCTGTTTTGTCCCCATTGGCAGTACAGTAGGATCCCACCCAGCCTCAGAAGGTCAGGGATGACCAGCAGAACCAGTTATATGTTCTTGCCTGCACAGAGCTTCTCTCTCGAAGGGAGCCTGTGCAACAAGGCACAAGGTTTGTTCACAAAGGGCTACACATCTTCATTCCAGTCCTTCAGCACCTTTTTTAGTAGTGTTCTGTTTTGTAGGGAAGGGCTACAAAGCCAGAGTATTTCCCTCTGCATACTACACTCTGCTAGGCCCTAGTCCCAAGCAGCTGTACCCCCTTGTGCAAGTCCCAGGAAGGGACTGGAGCTGTTCTGCCCTTCCTCAGTCTGTGTCATCACATGCTGTGCTCAGTAGCATCATAATCTCCCTTCACAGGAAGCTCACTGCAGCACAACTGCTGGAATTGGAGGTGGGGAGTCTCCAGGCACCCTCTGAAGGGCAGTCCCAGGAAATAGCACCTTTTGTTCCACCCCAACATCTTCCCCCTATTCTCAGAAGCCCCTATTCCTATCTGACTCCCAGAGGCACTTACCAGTGCAGTCCCAGTCCCATCAGCAGCATTACTGCAGTCTGTGTGACACAGGTGAGGGGAGAGTCCCACTGAGCTGGTCTTCACCTGTGACACTCCAGACCTATAATGCTCAAGAAGCTGAAGGCCAAGGTTTGCCTCACAGCCAGGCACTCAACAGCACAGTTGTCTATGTCATAGCCCACTGCTCATCACAGTTCTTTGACAAATCTTCCCTTAGAAGGGACTCAGAAAAGATGTTGTGCCTGGTAGAAGGAAGATGAGCCCATGGCCATGCAGGCTGGGACATTTCAGGCCTCAGAGCACAGTAACTCGCTGCTCTCTTCCCTTGTACACTTTGCTCTTGGATTTGAGTCGCTGCTATGAGGTTCTGCTAATGCTCAGAGTTCATGTTGTCCTTGTGAGCACGTTAAGAGATGGATCCTTGATCCACAAACTGACACTTTAACTGACAGAACACAACTGCCTGGAGAGGTTTACTTTTACTGCCAATACGGTGTTATTCAATGTCTTTTTTTTTTGCTTCTTTTTAACCATACGTCAACTTGTTTTGGTATTGTGAGATCTGTACTTTTTTCTTCTAAGTATTTTTCAAACTTATATATATTTTTGTGTCACTTTTAAATTGTTTTCATAAGATTGCAAAACTTGAGAAATTATACTTTTTTGCAGTCATTTGAAATGTATTTTTCTCTTTTTCCTGTTTCCCAAGAATTTGTGTCCCTATGAGCTTATTTCAAGATCTGTTTTCTGTGTAACATTTTATCATCTTCCTTCTAGATGCAAAACTAAGAGGGGCTGCAAATACAGCCTTGGTTGTTAGGGGAGTCAGGCTTTGCTCTTTAACTCCCCATTTAGTGCTGCTGTCCTTGGGAAGTTGTTTCACATGGCAGCACCACCCACCACATCTGCTTCCTTTCCAATGCCCATGTAGTGAAAGCTCCTGTCACTAAAATCTTGAACCAACTGACAAAAAGCACTCAGGATTCTGACCATGTTGGCAAGGTGTGAGTAGAGCAGAAGGGGACAGATGACAGATGTGAGGTCTCAGAAAGCCTTGTCCCCAGAAAGCAGCTGCCATGCTGGGGAGACAGCGGAGCTGGGGAACTCCCATCTCAGCTGGAGCAGATCCCAGCCTCTCACTGCAATCCAAGCCAAGCAGTTGGGCTCTACTCTGAGACTTTGGCACAACTATCAAGGCTAATAACAACCAATGGCTTGGTTTTATCTGCCTCGAGACCCCAAAGGTTTGGGTTTTCCATACCAGTGCTTCCACAAGTTGAGCAGTTTCTGGAGTCTCACCTGCTGCATCCCAAACTAACAAGATCCACATCAAAGCTCTTTCACACTGCAGAGGTAACCTCTGTTCTCACTGCTCACAGACCCTCAGCAAGCTGCACCTCAGCCTGAACCAGGATAAAAAGATTTCAATTTCCCAGTAATAAGGAGATGAATGGAACCAGGCCAGGCTGACAGAAAAGCTCAGCTTGCTGAAATCTGTCACCACTCCCAGGTGAAAGAGGGAACTCTTAACTGGGCAATTGCAGAAAGCCTCATGTAAGATTTTGAGTCAGGCCACCAGCAAGGTAAATGTCTAAGGCAGCACATTAAAAGGAGTAACACCCCGTTAGAGTAACATGAGCCTACAAGCTTCAGTGTCTTCAGGATTTTGTGAGCTGAAAAGTAACATTTTCCCCTCAGTAAGGATCAAAGAGTAAAAAGTATCCTTTGAGGACCAGAGCACAATCCAACAGTTCCTGTAATTGGAAGGAAGTCTGAAACTAGTTTGGGCCTCAGTTTCCCTAACTGAAACAATGGCATATGCATGACCTGAAAACGTTTTTTGGTGGCAAGGATTTAACTGGTGCCATAGATCCAGGGCTGAGGACAGAACAGGAGAGTTGCCTGCAGACATCACATCAACGTTCTGCAAAGGAAGGGAGGGTAAAGTGGCAGATGTCTTATGAAGGTTTCATGTAAAAGGGGAAGTTGGATACCCTGAAATGCTTGACTGCTCCAAGGATGCCTCTCAGGCCTTCCAGCTTTGCTGGATCAAAGGAACAAGCCAGAGACTTCAGCTCCACACAAAATTATACAGCCAGTGACCACCCCTACTCAGAAAACCACAATGGGGTTCTATTTTTCAAATGAAAATCCAGCTGTAGAGAAGTTCATAGCATGTAAGGATATTGCAGAGGGGCTCCTTGTGCTTAGTAGCTGTTGGCCCACTCAGACTCTTCATGTTTTCACTACTACATTTCCTTTAATATTCCAAAGCTTGGCAAGCAGAGCACGAACACGACTCAGTAGCTCCCTGCAGAGACTGTGCCAACAAAGGAACCCTCTACCTGAACTATGTGTGGTTTCCTTCCTGGCTGGAGGATGCCCTGTCCTCCAGTGGCCCTTGTCAGTGACCCAGCAGTGCCAGGTGTCCATGTTCTCCGGAGCAGATAAGAGCAAATTGGTGAGCAACTTCCCACCAGTGCTTCCATTTTACAAAATCTGTGGGAGGAATTGCTCATAAGGATTGGCATCTACTTGGAGGATGTTTAACACCCAGAAGCACCAGACTTTCTCATCTAGACCAAGCCAAGAAAGTTTAGCACTGATATTTGTGGCAATCAGAACACTGCAGATAATTCATCTGCCCCATGGCTGCTGTTTCCCTGCACCTTCCTACTGAAATTATCCTCTTCAGCACTGAATCCTACCCAGCTTGTCACCTTGGCTAGGCTTCTGCTGCTGTCACTCTGGTCTCTGCAAAAGATGAGTGGGAAGAAAAGTCTTGGAGCTGTGAGTCAATTCCCTCTCATTACCTGAAGAAGGCAATTAATTACCAGTAGGGCGAGAGCTAGAGGGCACTGCAGTCAGGCACTATCCATAGAAAAGACGTTTCCTTGACACTGTTTAGGGAGGAGTCTGCCACATCTCAGGTGTTAGAGGACAGCTTGTGCTGGAAAAAGAGAATTAAAAGTAGGAAAACAGCTGGTCTCCAGGACAACCATGTATGTGGATGAAGCACAGAGGGCAACAGTCATCAGGAATAGATGAAAAGCAACATGGGGGCTGAAGGAGAAGAGAGCACTTAAGGAATGAGGGAGATTGCTGAACTGAAACACTTCTGCTTTAGCAGACTGTTTTGATTTCATGTAATTGTCACTGATCCTCTCTGTAACTCTTTTCTTGTTTTAAAAAAGTTTTTGAGCTAATTAAATATGTATTTCCTTGTTTTGCAATGAAAATACCCTCAGTTATAATGAGCAAGTGTCTCCTTTTACTCTGTCCATGGACCTGCCTGACGCTGAGGCCTGGTTCAAATGTTTGTACCTGGTGAAACTGAGCAAAAAAATCAAAATGCACAACTGTTGCTTCCTTACAATTCTGAATGAATTAACTTTTCTGTTGTATCCGTTGGATACCCGCTGTGTATTAAACCTAGTGCTCAAGAGTGTCTTCTCCCTTTGTTCTATGACTGTGGTTTATTAGGTACATTACTGGTCCATTGGCTGTCGTATATTTAATTAAAAATGAAAGGAACTGCCACGTGTTGATGATGCTGTTCAGTGCCTTTGCCTTTCATCACTCCAAAAGACACAATACTGCTTGTCAACAGAAGAAAGCACTGGAGGATGAGAGCATTGTTAGGAAATTGTGTGAGAGGAGAAAAAAATCAGGACAATATTTGAGTGTCCAGATTGCTCTGAACTCTGTAATGTATCTGCAGTTCACACTCCACAGCCTGGGCTTTGTAAGGGGCAGGATCTGAGCACTTAAGAAAAGCCAATCTGCTTTAAGGCCAGCCTGACTTTCTTCTTAAGAGCCTGGTCCTGTGAGGGCTCAGTGCCAGTCAATTCAGTGGTCACTGTGAGTCTGTAAAGGAGCAAGGTGAACAGGATGGGAAGAGCATTTGTATGAAACTGAGCTGCCTCTGAAAACATGCTGTGCTGTAAGAGTCCAGAGAGATACCTCAGCCTTCCAGCAGCATGGGATTCCAAGCTGGGATGCCATAGGAACCAAGATTCTCCTCAGAAACTTACTAGTAGAGACTTCCTGTACCTGAGCCTAATTTCAACCAGTCACTGAGGCTGAAACCCTTGAGACAAGAGATGAGCCCTGATCTCTGCAGGACAGGTTTCAAAGCTGAAGGAGAAGATAAAAAGAGTAACATGTGCCAAATTATTTTAATCGCAAAGAGAGTGAGAATATATTCCTTAGGACAGATTATTCTAGAACATCAAAATGTTTGTACTTTCAAGTGGATAATATTATTACTACTCAAATTGCTTTAATTAAGCTTTAAAATTTACACCTCTCTGTGAAGAAGGAAAGACACTACCCACCTTTTTCTGAGCACCAGTACAGCCTGAGGTGTCTGGGGGAAGAGAGCTGTAGGCTTTGCATTTACCTAGAATTAAAAAAAAAAA
>VYZP01076007.1:37218-49189 GCA_013400635.1 Hypocryptadius cinnamomeus
GGCGGGGCCCGGCCGGGCTGCGGCGAGGGGGTGGCCGGGGCCGGGCTGGGGCCGCTCCGCCCCCGGGGGCAGGCGGAGGACGGGGAGGGCGGTCGGGCCGTGCGGCCCCTGCGGGACACGGGCTGTCTGCGCCCGGCTGTGGCCCGGGGGTGCCCCGAGGGCGGGGGGGTCTGGGGAGCCCCTTCTCAGCCTCTCCCCTCTCCGCCCGGTCTCTCCCCATTTCCTCTTCATAGATTCGGGACCCCTTTGTTGAGGGCAGAGAGAAAAATCCAGGGCGCTTCACAAGGAGCTGCTGCTCTCTGTCTTTTATGGGTACCTTTCAGATCTGCAAAAGCAAGAGGAGCGCGGGGAGCTGCTTCAGCCGCTGATCTTCGTTTTGCTGGTTTTATGCTCGATCCTGCTGTACTTCAAGGTGTCTCTCATGGATCCGGGTTTTGTTAAGCCTGAAGAGGAAGTGAAGGTAGATCCCTTCATGAATAGAACAAAGTAGAGTAGCTGTAAAGTCTATAGGCTTTTCTACTTTTTCCACTGTGGTAGATAAGAACAATCTGAAACAGTTTCTGTTGTGCTGGTGTGCAGGACACATGCATAGGCCGTTGGAGATGAGGACAGGCTGTCTCACACTGGCATTTTGTAACAGCAGTAGGGTTTACAGGCTTTAAATGTGCCTTTCACACCACACTTCCCTTGTACTTAACTGTGCTATTTGAGCTCAAGTCCTCTCCTAGAGCAGAGGCTGCAGTGCCCTGTGGAATGTGTATATGACCTATTTTACAGTAACCACTGCTAAGTGGTACAAGTGCAAAAAAAGCCCCGAATTGAAGAGCAGGCTTGGCAGACAGTGCTCTCTGCAGCTCTA
The DNA here is from genome assembly GCA_013400635.1 of Hypocryptadius cinnamomeus. Taxonomy (NCBI): domain Eukaryota; kingdom Metazoa; phylum Chordata; class Aves; order Passeriformes; family Zosteropidae; genus Hypocryptadius; species Hypocryptadius cinnamomeus. The sequence continues at coordinate 38,078 of VYZP01076007.1, forward strand.
TTTATTGAACTCTTTATGGATTTGTTGCCCTCTCAGAGGACACATCCACAAACAAGTTACATTGAAATAAATGGAGATGCAAAGTTTCAGTAACTGCTGGTGTGCTCAAGGTTCACTGCCTTATAGACTGTAGGACAAAAGCATTATCAATCTTAGTCATCCATCATTAATGTCAGTGTTGGCTGTGTATGACTATTAGCACTGCTCATACCAAAAAGACATTGTGTTTAGAAGTGAAGTCTAACCTTGTTTTTGTCCCAGACTATATCTTGTCCACAGTTATTTCTGCCTCTCTGCAAACCCTCTTTGGAGGGTTACAGTAACCTGTTCTCTCTCACTGTACCATAATTGTCTGCAGCTTCTGTAGGAATTCTAATGAATTATTTTGTTCCTACTGATAGAGATAACAAGCACTGTATAACTGTTAAGTAAAAGTATGCAGCAAGACAGCTCAGTCATGCCTAGACAGAAGCCCAAGAACCCTCCTCAGTCCCTTCCTTTCTCTTTTTTGTAGGAAGGTGAAGATAAAGGACAAGGTGTGGTGATCCCTCAGATTCCAGGTGACATTAAGCTGCGGCGCTGTGGTTACTGCCTGGTGAAGGTGGGCATCCAGAACATGCTGGAAGAGGAAGGGATGAGTGATTTGAAAGCTTATATTGTTCTTCAGCTGCTGTTGGTGGTCTGTAATTGCTGCTTAGAGGAGGCTGGGCAGACTGTGTAGCTACACAAGTAGTAGTGATGGACACTGGCACACAGGCCAGTTTTCCAAGGCTGAAACAAGTCCCTGCTGGCTTATAGAAACAATAATCTTTTTTTGCCATGAGAAAATTGTATTCCACATTCTTACTGCCATGTCAGCCAGACCTTGTAGTACTGTCAAAGAAGTTATTTTGAAAATACATTGATAGTCAGAAAGGCAGCTGAGTGTAACTTGTGGAAACTGCTCATTGTTGTGAACTTGTTCAGGGCCTTAAAGCAGCAAAACATTGGCCTGAATGGTAAAAGACAGCATGAAGGAGCAATTACAGCAATGAAATTAGCTCTTAAAACACTTTGCCTAAGCCTAGAAAGGCTTGTTTTCAGAGTGATCCTTATCAGTTTAATGAAATTAAGCATTACCCCAACTCCCATAAATTCCTGAAGAGTATCAGTCAGGAGGAATGAGCTTATTGCAAGAAGAAAAGCTGGCAAAGCATTTATACACTGCAGGGGACAAATCCTAGGAAGCACTACTTTTCTCAGCCAGGTCTTTCACCTTCTCTGTGCCTGGTAATTGAGCTGTTTTCTGTGCAAGTGTCTTGTACTCGTGTGGAGGCACTTCTCTGCCCCAAAAAGCATCACATCCCTGCCCACTCTATTTGATAGTAGTGGTTCTAGTTTTTCACCTCAGTACTCTGGCTCATGCTTTCCTGACTACACTGATTGGCTTTGTCTCCCTCCTTGGCACACTGGACTTCCTATAATAGGTAGATAATAAAGAAAATGTGTAGATAGGAGGAATGTGGGAGAGTCACTTAGAATGCCACCTATTTGGGTTTTCACCAGGAGAATCACAATCCCTTTGATTTGTCTTAGCAATGTTGATGTGCTGTTGTCTCACAAGCAAATGTTTTAGGGACAATATTGTGGGGAAAGAGAGATTTGCATGATGTTCTCTTCTACCAAATGGGAGTGGGACAGCCATGAACTATAGCCAGTGAGTTTTTTTCTTTTCCTGATTGTGTTTTGCAGCAACCCATGCGAGCCAAGCACTGCCAGCTGTGCCAGCACTGCGTGCGGCGCTACGACCATCACTGCCCCTGGCTTGAGAACTGTGTAGGAGAAAGGAATCACCCCCTCTTCATAGTCTACCTGAGTGTGCAGCTTGTGGTTCTGCTGTGGGGAGGCCATGTTGCTTGGTAAGGCTGGGAGATGGCTTTTGGACCTCTGAGATTGCTGAAAGTTGTAGTGCTCCTTGGGCTGGCATAGAACATAGACTGGCTCTGGCTCTTCACCCTCTTTTGCGTCCTGGAGCTCCCTAATCTTGAGCAGTCTCTGGTAATTTAGGTTTCATTGTTCATTTTGCTTCAGTCCCTGTAACATGATCTTTGTTTACACATTCAAGTGCTGGAAACTCCAACAGGGTTCCAGCTGTTCAGGAGAGGAGTTAACCCAGGGTGATTGTGTCTCACAGCTGCCAGGGAAACAGCATCTTCTAAATTTAGCTTCCAATCCCTGTGGTGCAGTCTCTCAGGACTTCATAGTATATTAACTCTCTGTAGTCAAGGATTATAAGCAGCTCATTAGTTATGAATCAAACTTAAATGTGCCATCAGGTTTGCTTAGTTTATGAAACTAGTTCTGCTTCTTTAACTACAGATTTATTTCTGTTTGAATTGAAAGGTCAGGCCTCTACTTTGAACAATCCCGTGAGTGGCTGCAGCACAACATTTTCCTGCTTGTGTCCTTCCTCCTGATACTCATATTCACCATTGTGGTCCTGCTGCTGCTTGTTTCCCACCTGTACCTGATCTCATGCAACACCACCACGTGGGAGTTCATGTCTCACCACCGCATCTCCTACCTGCGGCACTCCGAGCTGGAGAACCCCTTTGACCAAGGGATAATCCTCAACCTCTGGAGATTCTTCTGTTCACGCCACCTCACTGCATGGGAGAACATATATTTTCACAAGAACAGTGAGCCTGTCTAGTCCCAGTGTGCCAACACACCTGGCAGGCTGCTGGGTAAAACTTTGCTAATACAATGGCTGCTGTTTCCTTGCACTGAACTTTAACACATCATGGACTATGCAACCTGCTCCACAACCTGTTCATCTGCAAATTACATTTCAGGGATAGTCAGGGTTATTTTTTATATATAAACAAAACTGTTAAAGGCAAGAATACAGTTCTGGGAAGGGCAAAGCCACCAGAGCTGATTTCCAGGCTGAGCAAGGTATCTCTCTAAATATATTTCCTTTTGTTAAATGCATCCACATCTCTCCAGAAGAAATGCAAGATTAGTGTGACTATTCGTGTTCACTTCTCTTCTCCCAGGTCTCGCTCGCTTTTTGCTGCTAGGGAACAGCAGCAATTACACATAAAAGCAGCCAGGATCAGTGTAATTCCTGTGGCCTTTTTTCAGCCAAGTTCTGACTGTGAGAACTGCAGTGCCTTTTGGCAGTAGCATCAGGCATGTAAGAGAAATATTTGAGTAAATATTTAGAGAGTCAAAAGCAAATTTTATTTTCTCCACATGCCTCAACTTAATGCTTTCCATGAAGACTTAAGGCTTAATACTGTTAATGTGCATAAGAAAGAGCTGTAAGACATCCAATTAATATTATAATTAACCTGTATTTTGTGATGCCCTGAGCAGCTTCATCACAGCTTTTTAAGTTGATAATGCTGCTAACAATTCACTGTTTTGAATCAAGTGAGTGAAGAATGATACCATCACTTTTCTTTGGACAGAAAAGTAATCCTTGGCTACTGAGTTATTTCTGCAGATAACGTTGTGCTCAGGCCTTTGCTGTAGCTTGGGAGAGAAGCAGGAGCAGAGGTGGGTACCTCATGCCTAACTAAAGTAACACTGTTGGTAAAACTACTACTACCTCAACTCACTAGTGACATTTTAATAAAATAATACCATTTCAATGCAAGAGAAAAGCTGCCACGTCCTGAGATGAGAGATGCTGACAGCTTTCAGGACAGCAGCAAGAGGATCTGTTTTCCATTGAAATAAAATGTCATACTTCAGATTTCCATGGGGAACTAAAAGGAAGTTTGGGATGACCGATCTTAGCTTTGAAACAAAAAAGGCTGTGGTGTGAATTTTAGTCCTGACCCTTTTATGTTAAAACAGAAACAAAACAAGAAAAAACACCACAACAAAATGTTAGTTAAAATTATCTTGTGCCTTAATTGTCTTGGCTCAGGAATTAACACCAACTCAGAAGCACTCAGGGTTTAAAGTTGATGAACACTCATGAAAAGATAGTGTAGTTACTAACACAGCAGGACAGTCCAAAAGCAATTGAAATGCATGAAAAGATCCCTTTTTTGACCAGCTCCAGAGTTTGTAATCTGTGCACAGTCTGCTATGTTCAGGGTAGAAGCTTTATCAGAGGGATATCAGAATGCTAAGGATTGTTTTTGTAAAGCTGCTACACCATTCAGGAGTATTCTGCAGTTTGCTTGTGTTGCTGTGGTACCTGCTAACGTGGATCATCTGTCACACTGCAATTCCTGGTTTTTCAAGTATCAGTTAAGTGAAAGTTTATCAGCAGGTACAACAGCTCAAAGCAGTTTTGCTCTGTCTGGTATTTCTTTAAAATACACCTGGGTGTTAATTTACCATGTTTTTTACTCAACCATAAATTATAAAATAAAATATTAAATATGAATTTTTAAATTGTCTGTGACTCTCTCTTTGAACCCAAGTTCTAGGTTTCACCTGTGCTAACAATCCACTGTGCTACCTCCCACTGCACAGTGGCCTTGAACTAAAGCCACAAAACACACCACAGAGGCCAACAGCAGCTGCCACTCCAACAAGAGTGAGGAAAATGTGTATCCTGCTCTAAACAGGCCAGTGCACTGCCAGGGTGAGCAGAAGGTTGAAAGGATCTTTGTACATGGGAATTTTCAGAAGCAGCTATCCTTGGCTCTGAAAATAGGAAATCTAGGTTGAGTGTGAAATATCCCTGGTTTGCACAAACAGAGCTCTTACCTCACTGAATCCTGGGACCTGCCTTGGCTTAACAATTCCCTAGATCCTTGTCTCCAGCTACAGCACAGTTGCCTTAGTCCCACTCCTGTCTCTGTCTGGTGAAGACAAACTGAAAGAGTAATCATTGTGTCCTTGATAGGGCATTTGATGCAAACACAATCTCTAAAAAGCCTTCCCTTTTTGCCCAATGAGCTAACATTATGAATTTAAGACATGAAAATGTATCTTATCAAGTATAATTACAAGATACATTATGAGGCAATGAAATCACCTTTAACTCACTGATTTTCCAGTACTGACTGTCATTACTTAGCTGTCCCCAAAAATGATACAGGATGTACACACTGCTAAAATCTGTGGAGAGATAACCTGACTGCAGTCATTGATGTCAGACAACTGATGACACCGTGCAATTTGTACACAGACAACCTGAGTGAGAAAGAAGAAAGAAAGAAAATATTACTACTGGCATTTATGGAGAAAACTAAAGTCCTGCCTGTTGAGCATTTTGGTTAGCCTTGATCTGAAACATTCAGCTGACACAAAGGAGATGAAAAGCTGAATATTTATTATATAGAAAGGTATCTTTATTTTCCAAAAAGAAAAAAACATGTGCAAGGCTGTGGAGTTTGATATCATTATAAACAATAGCTAAGAGCTGGCATCCTTAAGTAGAAAGATTCATCTTCCTTCCGATAAATCACTTGGATCATTATCAAACATCATTGTCTTGGTAGTGTTAAAATCCATTCCTTGTCTGGCATACACATTTTTATGAGTGGGAAATGGCATACAATCATTACCAGGAGGGAATGCTGCATCTCTAGAAAATCAGTAAGAAGTGGCCACTCCCCTGCTATGCTACAACTTTAAAAATCACACTACTTAGGCTTTTTGCAAAGAGTAACCTGGGTTACAGAGATGATCTGATTTCAAGTCCAGCTTAAATTCCAAATTTCATCTACGTTCAATGACAGAAGAAGATATACCCCATCAAACATTAATTATTCCTTAAAGGTAATTGACATCCAGGATCCTTCCAGCGCATGAGGCTGGAAAACCCACAGCAGGTTAATTCAGCTTGCAGGGCACCTCATCCTGGGGCCATCAGCACTACCTGTACTACAAATCCTGTTGGCTTTTCCACTGGCCCTGCAAAGTCTTCTCTATGCGCTCTCAAGGTGGTAACAGTCTCTTCATGTTTTTGTAGCCCAGGAATCACACATCTAAAAGATGTCTGGAAACAAAGTCAAAGTCCTTGAAGACAGCCTGCTCCTTACGGGTTAGGAGAGAAACCTCCTCAGGAGGAGTAAGGATTGGCTTTTGGGAAGTGAACTCTTCATCAAAGTTGCTGATGTCGGTTGGATCTCTTAGTGTGGGCACAAAGGGGGGCTTCAGCCTCCTGGCAAACAAGGCATTCCAATCAACTCCCTGTAAGAAAAGGACAGCAACAGGTCAGGTTGACACAAAGATATTTATGAAATGTAAGTCGGAGGGAGAATTGCAGCCTTCCTCACGGATCATTTGCAACCTGTCTTATTTCTACTAATTAAAAAAAGAGAGGGAACTGAAAAAAGGCCCAAAACAAACAGCACAGGAGGTAGTGCAGAGATTCCATGCAGTGTATTTTACAGCTATAACTGTATTTAGGAGGGACAAAACTACAGCTCAGCCGTGGCCAGGCGGATCTGTGGATCCCAGCAATTTCTGGTGACATCCAAGCTCTTTTCTTGCTCCAGTGCAAAGCCAGACAAGGGTTATAAGGCTAAAAACTTTTAGACAGATGAGTAATAATGAGGAGGGATGGCAACACCTTTGCCTGGAACAAACACATACCCCTAACACAAAGCAATTTGACCTCAATTTCCCTTAAGTCATCTGTATTCTGCAAGTGCAGGTGATCAAAAAGACTGACTGACAATCACTGTCATAACTAGATAACATCTTTGATGCTGCAGTTTAATTTTAAAAGGAATATTTGTTCATGTCTCTAAAGTTAAGCATAATTGTACATAGAAGCAGCACAATTAGAAACAAACTGACTCTGAAAGCATTAAGATCCCAGAAAACAGGCTTGGGGGATGTCATTTCAAGCGAGACTTAAAACACACATTCCTGAATGGAGCAATGAGGTGCAACAGAAACTATCACTAAGATCTCCCTGATAACAAAGGGAAATAAGCCTCAATACCAACAGAGAGCAAATCACTCTCTGCTCAAACACAAGAAACAAAGGAGAGGTATAAACCAAGTTCCTACCTTAAAAAAGGGCTGAATTTTAATCTCTTCTGCATCTTTTTCCCCTGCTCCCAGTCTACGCTCTGGACATTTCCGAAGCAGCTGCAGAGATATCAGTTCAAAATTAAACAATGGGAACCAGAATGGACAGAAATGTTCCAGAGAGAAAAACAAAAGAAAGGAGGTGGACTGATCCCTCGGTGTTTCCTCATTCTCACTTTGCACCAAGGTCATCATCTGCCAGGAATAACTCAGACCTAGCTTCTTGTAAACAATTAGCCAACAGCGATAAGATACCTGCCATAAACTGCATGGAGCATCTCAGCTTAATTGTGCACCTGTGACTATGGGGTCACATTCAAAAACTGAATCCAGTCATCTCCACTGAATGGCTCTGACATTCCTGCCCTTGAATCAACGCTTCTCTGTGCCAGACATAGCAGGAACAGTGAGCAGCCTGCTTAGTCATCCTTACAAGGAAGAACTGCATTTACGTAAAGAGAAAAAAAGGGAAAATACGTGCAAATTTTAAATATTTCCTTAGCCTATCTAGGCAGCTCCAGATTACACACACAAATGCTGTACAATCCTAATCAAGTCCCTCTGGATCCACTTACACAGTAAATGCAAATTCCTCAGGCTCACAGAGACCCATCAGCCCTTTACCTTACGGATTATGGAAAGTGCTTCAGTTGAAAGGAATCGTGGATACCGGACTTCATCATTGACAATGCTGTCAAAGACTTCCTCCTCATCATCTCCAGGGAATGGTGACTGCAATTGGGACATTCTATTATTCAATCCACATAGCACCCATTCTCACTATTAAATAAGCATGAGACTAGCAGGGAGTTGTATGGATTAATTAATTACTGTTTGGCAAGCACTATGAATGGGAAAAATGTAACCGAAATGCTAATAAATAGTTGGCTACATTTAGCAATATTTTACCTTGGTTGGTCAGATCCCCAAGCCTGGTTAGTGAGATCCCCAAAGGGAAACTGGCCTTACCTCACCAACAAGCATCTCATAAATGAGCACACCCAGGCCCCACCAGTCCACTGCCCGTGTGTACGAGATGTCTGTCAGCACTTCTGGGGCCAGAAACTCAGGGGTGCCACAGAAGGTGTTTGTCCGGTCTCCAAAACCTATTCCTGTAGGAAAAGGACACTTGGGTAAAATCCAGCACAAGTTACTGAATGCATCTGATGCAGCCTCACCTCCTGAAAGCTGTAGTTTGTCACCTGAGCTGTTACCTGGGCAAGGGGAATTGACGGTGAGAAGTGTGAAACCTGAGGCCCCCAACGACTCCAAATAACAAATATACAGACAATGCTTAAATAAAGAGCAAACCCAAGGGAACTTCCTGCACATTCCATTGTTCATTTACTCATCTACTTGTTTCATATGATCCTATATTCTGGCTCCTTTGAGCAAACAAGCACATTTTAAATGTTTTCATAAGTCTCCTGAAGATTACACAACAAGGTATTCTTGCCAAATTCATCATGGTCAGACAGGTGAGGGGCTTTTTGTTGTTTGGCTTTTTTGATGTTAATTTTTTAAATGGGGATTAATACAAGTTACAGACAAACACCTACTAGAGCCCAGATCCTAAACTGATCCTGATGGCTCAATTTAAGCTTCTCCAGTTACTCACCTTCCTTACACAATCCAAAATCTGCAATCTTCACAAATCCTTCAGCATCTAAAAGGAGATTATCCAATTTCAGGTCCCTGAAAGCAAAGGAGATGAAAGAAAACAGTGGGTGAAGACTGAGGATTGCCACCCAATATGTTTTTTTTGCAAGAAGCAGAAGATAGATGTTAATAAATAGAATAAAATCTAGATTGAGTAAAGTCTACGTTTGGTTTAATCATGCATTATTTGGAAGATTCCCCTTAACTGATTGATATTTTCCCCTAAACGAAAGGCTCAAAAAGCAGCGTGGAGCTGGGTGGGGATTATTCATCTGGAAAAGAGCTCCCACAACAGCATGACAAATTACCTTTTCCAGTGAAAAAAAGCAGTGACTTACAGGTGCCCCCCAGAATGTATTGACATGTCACAGAGGATTAATCACCTGCAACATGCCAGTTGAATAGCTTCTAGGTGACTTTCTCTACTGTGAGCACGATGAACATGCTGATAGTGACAGGGAAAATAAAGACAGGCAGAAAGATTAGAAACCCCAGCAAGAAAGTGAGCTCCAGACACAGCTATAGGAAAAATCAACCTCCAAGTTGCTGAACTGTCTTGAGTCTCTGCTGCATTACCTATAAACAATTTTCTTCTCATGCAAGAACTGGAGCCCCAAGACTACACAGGCTGTATAAAACCTAAAAGACAGAAATAGTTATCAGGCAAAATAGGAGATTCAAGTTAAAAATTTATAGTGCCTGGAGACAAGAGTAATTCTAACTCACTGTGCCATATGCTCTGGAAAGACATCTTCGTGTATGCGCATCATCAGATCCCCACCTGGAGTGTATTCCATCACAAAACAGGCATGGTGAGGGGTCTGGAAACATGCAAACATGTTCACAAGGAATGGATGATCAGAAGAATTGACCACCTCAAATATTCGCTTCTCACAGTTCAAGCTGCCAGGATTCAAAGAATGAAAACATCAGTGTTAAAGAGACTCAGCAGAAAAGCCTGTTTTGAGAAAGAGAGGACAAAGAAGAAAATATTTATATCTGAAGTTAGAGAAATTAAAAGTGAGGGCTAATATAATATTTATCTTATATACTTCCAAATCTTGAATTTTAGAGTGTTCTTCAGGTGTCATTCTTAGAAAAGTTAGACACTATTCTAAGTTTCCTTATTTCTGATTTTAGTTATCCAAGTCTTAAGGTCACATTTAACCTTAGGAGTACCACAGCCATTACACAGCCCATACCATACCTGCTAACATTTGATTACAGTCGTGGTAATGTAGCCTCTGGCAATAGCACCATCTCTAAACAAAGCTCACCTATCAATTTCATCTCTCCTAATAATGTCTTTTTTCTTCAAGGCTTTGATGGCATACAGCTTCCCAGTTGCCTTGTATTGGGCCAGTAGTACCTGAAAGACAACAGAAAAGGTGTACTTTAAGCAATCTCGTATTTCCTTATCAGATTACTTTAACTCAAATTGACACCAACTATTTCCATCCACTCCAGACAGTCATCCTCAAAACCAAACTCAAGGAACTTGAAAAGCACAGCACTTCTGTTTTGCAGCAGTCCAGAAGGATGTCAGTGTAAGTTATGTCCTTCTCCCAAACAGCACTATCACAGCTGGCCCAGTGCTTTAGGAGCACCTCACAGAGGGAGCTATGCAAAGTTTTGGGAATGGAGCTCTTCCACTAGTGATCCTCATGAAAAAAATGGTAATGGTGTTCCTTGATTTAGCACTCTCAGGACAGCTTTCTCCAGCTGTCCTGTGACTTTTTTCAAGTCACAAATCCTCAAGAATTTTGACTGTTAACAGCAGTTACCAGCTGCTTATGTGGCTGGGCTGGGTTTGTTGTTCCGTATCTGCACTGCAGCAGATCTCTCCTGTCCTGCAATGTTTCTATTCAGACCTCCAGGCAGAGCCCCATTGTCACAACCACTGCCCTACTCCACAGTGGACTACCTTCCCAAAGTGGCCACGGCCCAACACAGCAATGCAGTGAAAATCCTCCAGGTGAACTGTCCTTTTCCTGCAGAAAAACAGAGAAGAGACAGTACCCAAGAGATGCATGAGCAGACATCAGAGTGTGTGTTTGTGTCAAGGAAAGAAGTATAGCAAAAAGGAAAGCAAACAACTGTGCCAACCACTGCTCACCTAATCCTGACAACTAAAGCTTGTGCTGCTGTTCTGCCACTTAAGAAAGAAGAAGGTAACCCTGATGTAAGGAAATTGTCTTTTTTCAACAATACTAAACTGGTTTTTCACTTGTCCTGGGTATATTTACTGCTGTGTATCCCTATTTTATACAAAATGTGCCTGTATAAGTGCCACAGACTATAATCAACTCCCTGTTTTATGCCTCCCATCATAATAAGAGACAATGCACAGCAAATCAATAGAAATAGAAGAGTGTGAGGGATGCCAAAAGTAGCTCTGGAATGTATTACTTAGCACACAGACACATCTAAATATGCTACACCACAGCACCTCCAACACAA
>VYZP01076007.1:49259-72574 GCA_013400635.1 Hypocryptadius cinnamomeus
AAATCACCTCTTACACTGCAGTGCACAGTGTAATAGGCTCAGTATTTGGGTAAATGAACAGATAAGACACAGCAGACACTTAGACAAGTGAAGTTCAGAGCAGATTTTTCATTGTATTGTCCACACTCAACATTAAGAATTTGTTGCTGAGAAACCAAAGAACACGTTGAGCAGAATTTTAGACTTCATGCTCAAAAATTTGAGCCTAGCGACTCTTTAATCTGTGACCTGAGACAGCCCATGCTATCCACAGTTACCTTGGAGACGCTGGGATTGGAAATCCTGTTACAGGAGAGCTGCAAGACTTCTCCTCAACATGTAACCTCTTCAGGCACTAGGAGGAGAAAGAAAAATACAGTGGGTCATTCTCTGAAGTCACCAAGTCTAACCTGAACACCCACATCCAACTTTTCTCCTCTGTCTGGATCCAGCATGACCACAGACATGTTCTTCCAGATGGTCATTGCCTCTGCTTGGACGTTAAGTAGCATAAAAACAGATTATCTATGAGAACACAAAACTATTCCCATGTACAATAATTTTTATAGGGTCAAATCTTTTAAAACAAACACTTTTTTAAAAGTCTAGGATAGAACATTTACTTCCTAGAAAATGGCATCTGATGTCAAGAGTCACAATGATCAAAGAATGCAGTTTCCTCTATCACAAAAGCCAAACGAGAAAGGGTATGAACAGGTGGTAGAACAGGTCATTTTACTGCTCAAAGAAATTTCCTGCTCATTCCTGTCAGAAAAGTAGAGCTGCTCTTGGCTTTGCCCAGTTTCTTTAATGACAAAGAACTTCATTTGCTTCTGAAAGCCTGCTGACCCTCCTTCCCTGCTTTCTCTGTTCTGTACTTCTGCCCTGAACTCCCAATACTGACCTACCTCCCATTCTGCTTCTCCAAGAAAAGCAAGCTATAATTTTTTTAAAAGAGAGGGAAAAAAAAGTGCAACTCTTTTTGAAGACTCCATGCCAAAATAGTTCACTGTATTCTGAATTCCTGGAGAACAGCCAGCTAATGAGGCACCTGCCTAAAGTACAGCAAATTTCTTCAGTAATAAATTAGAAGAACAGGGCTTTGAAAGAACACCAACCAGCAAAGACAACATTCCCAATTAGCCCAGAAGGTTACCGGAGAGTCTGCAGTTGATGACGCTGATTCCTTGGAGCTGGCCACCAGAAAAAGGCGTGGAGGCTTGGGTGGTGCTTCATCAGCAAATGTAAGCTTAGCCACAGGGAAGTCACTGCATTTGTAAGACAGAATTGAAGGAGATTTTGCCTTAGGGCAGAGCATTGTACACAGAAACCTTTGTATCACCTCTGCTGGGCTAGTTTGGTCCAAACCACTGGACAACAGGACTCCCTGACTCACACCATAAGTCTGTGAAGTACCAACAAGACATCTCTCCTAAATTAATTAAAAGGTGATTAGACTCACATTCTAACACTGGCTCTGATGCTATAAAATTAATGAAACACAGGTATGTAGAAATAAGTCAAGAATTTAAAGAAATTTTGATTTTAATAGTAACACAGTAACTGAGTAATTTTTTTTTCTTTCCTAGGTCCTGTGCGCCAGTGGGAATAATCTCTTTGAAGAATAACTGATTCAATTAAAAAAAAAAAAATTAGGGGGAAATTTTCTTCTTTAGCACATTCAAAATCTCAGCTATGTCCCTCTGAGTGCTACATTACTCATGAAAGCAGAGTGCATTTTTTATCACAACAATCACATGGTGACCTTGCATAGCTCAGTTACTGTACTGGTGAAGACATTTAATGAATGGAATTTTCTTTCCTTTAGAACACAGAAACTGTGCATCTTTTTTTTTAGACAGATACATTTTTCTCATCAGTGTCTTCCTTCACCTCAGTAAGGTGCAACAGAATTTTAAGATCTACCCTACACCCATTCCAACACTCAGGACATCACTTACCTACTCAATTTGGATGCTGAATCACTGTGGCTTTGTGGGGAAACTGGAGGAAAGTCTGTGTGATTGGGATCATGAAGTGGGGGACTCAGTGTGCTGATGGAACTACAGGGAGGGAGGAAACTCATCATCAGGCGACCCCAAGCTGCAACATTCATGTTCATTTGAGGAGCTCGGAGAAATTCCTTCCCTGGAGGAGTCAGAGTCAAACATCAGGAAGAACACAACACATAAATTACAGTCTCACATAGTTAAACTCTAGTTTTCAACTAAACACCTGTGGGTTACCCCAAAAGGGTAGCTCACCCTTGGGAGAATGGGCTTTTCTTCAGGGATTAAAGATTAATGATGATGATGAACACGAAACAGATCTGCTATTTCACCTAAGTTCAGCTCCATATAATATCATAACAATCTCCAAGTTAAAATTGAATAGAACATTAAAATTTATTTTAATTCAAGTCAGGTTTTCTTCTCTTTCAACACTACATTTTAATTATGCAGCCTGCTAACAGGAAGTTTCTGAAAATGTGTTAAAAAGAGTAAAATATTTGGGATATTTTCATTATTTTTACTACTTCTTGCAGAGTATAAATAGAAAATCTCATTTATCCCCACTGCCACAAAAGCTCAGTATGTACAGTTTCACCTTATTCAGCTTCACAAGAAAGAATTTGCAGAGAAATAAGAAAGTATGCAAGCTATTCTCATAAATCTGAGATGCCAGCTCTAGAGACTTGATAGTCAGTAGCCTGTTCATACTACAGTGTTCTGCCATTCAGAGTTTTCCAGAAAACCTCCCAATATCTGTTCATCAGTAACAGCACAGCTGGTTAAATTAGTATGGTTTGAGTTCTGGATCTTCTCATAGAGTCATGGAATGGTTTGGGTTGGAAGGGACCGTAATGACCATCTAATTGAAACCCCATGCCATGGGCAGGGACACCTTCCACTATCCCAGGTTGTTCCAAGCCCCATCCAGCCTGGCCTTTGGCACTTCCAGGGATGGCACAAGCACAGTTTCTCTGGGCAACCTGTGCCTCACCACCCTCACAAGGAAGAATTTCTTCCCAATATCCCACCTAATCCTGCCCTGTCAGTGGGAAGCCATTCTCCCTTTGTCCTGTCACTCCAGACCCTTGTCCAAAGTCCCCCTCCAGCTTTCTTGGAGCCTCTCTAAGGCACTGGGAGGGGCTCCAAGGTCCCCTGAGCGCCTTCCTGAGCTGAACAGTCCCAATTCTCTCAGCCTGTGTCCAGAGCAGAGAGGCTCCAGCCCTCTGAGCATCTTGGTGGCCCTCCTTGCTGCAAGAGGTCCACATCCTTCTTATGCTGGAGGCCCCAGAGCTAAGCAGTCTGTTAAATAACTAGCAGTTAAATCCTCCTAGCAATGTTAATTGTGAGTACCAGCACCATGACAATATTACATTACAGATGGAGCTGCAGCCAGACCGCCTGCCCTTCATGTGACTGAACAAACTTTCACATACACTGTAATTAGCAAGAGTTTTAACATCTCTCAGATTGAGTAGGACCTGCTTGTGCAAACCCCTGCTCTCACCCTGGACAGTCACTTCTCCAGCACCTCACCTTTCTGTTTGGGGAAAATGCGCTTCTGTCGTTGCAGTTTTGGCTTCCTCTCAATGACAGGATTACAGAACATCACCTGTCAGAGAAGCAAAAGAGATTTGTCAGGATTCTCCATTTAAATTGTAAACCCAAATGTTCACACATGCCTGTTTTCTTATCAAAATCTCCATTTCTATCTGTTTGGTAAGTTTTGAGTAAACCCCAGACTCTAAACTTGATTATTCCAGATTCACACTCTAATCAGCTGCTATTTCAGTTGTGGGTTTAGAGATTGGAATTATCTGCTACCTGAAATTGAGAAAACCCCCAGAATGAAGACCAATTTGTGTCTCCCAAAAAACTTTATCTAATTTGTGAAGTCATACATAAAGAACACACCCATTTGTAGGATAACAAACACAGCAGTTCATGGCACAGAAGTAAAAACAAAAAAACCCAAAACCAAATGCCACAAACCAACCACAAAAAACAAGAAGGCAGGGAGAGGAGGCAAATTTTGTTCCATGAGGTTCAGATCCTACTTTGGAATGATAACCACAGGAACTTTCATCACAACACAAAGGAGAAAATACTGCGGCTTTTAAGGGATTATCGAGATTATCTCCACATTGATGGTACTTCAAACTATTATTAGCCTCAGAAAGATGATAAAATAAGCATAGCCAGAGGGAGTTTGGATCTCTGATTCTACAGTCTCTATGATTCAATCCTGACCATTAAGCCATATGTTTAATTAAAGTGCCACCAATGACTCATAATGAAAGCAAATAAAAACGAACGGATTTCACAGCACACACACACACAGTTACAGTGGAGCAGCTGAAGAGTCACTCCAGGCTATGGCACGTGCACATCTATTCTGCTGTGTTGTTCCTTATTCTTATATGGACTATTGATGCAAGAGGGTTTCAGTTATCACTCTGCCCTTCTAGATTATTGCTCCTTCCATTCCTTGTACTCTGGGTTGAACAACTGCCTTCAGGGCAGACACCCTAAAGAGACAGAATGCTCTGAGAAAGAAACAAAGCTTACATTTATACCTCTGCAAAAAGCATTCCTTGGGGCTCCAGCGAGAGGCACATCCCATGACGTTCATTATCAAGAAAATCATCCAAACGTAAAAACTTCACTGCACAGAGTTCTCTCCAATCTCTCCAATAAATTGCAATTTCTAGCTCACGAGACTGGTGGGATGGGTGAATGGTGGGGGAGAAAACAAAGGCAGAAGAATTACATAATGCTTCATGCTCTAGAAATGGTACATGTATTTTTAAAAAAAAAGTAAAATCAGTAAACTAAAGAGTATGCATAAAATACTTCTTTAGTGCTTCTGTTCCTTGCTTTTGATGTTTTTAGATCTTCTTAGCTACAGACCCTCTTAGAGGTTGCTGTCTTGACTCCCCATTTAGAAATCCCTAAGAGCAACTTTGCTGATAAGATGAAATAGAACTGCTCAGAAAAGGAGAGAAGGGCAGCAGATGCTGTTCAAGCTGAAACTCTGGCAGTGATGCTCTGCCTTCAGGGGAAGGCCGAGCTAACAGGCAAATCAAAGGACATAAGGACAGCAGCAATACGGGGTTGAGCTAAGTGGAATGACAGCGAAACAAGCAAATCAGGTAAGGTTAAATGGAAAAATAAACACCACATGAATCTGAGGCAGACTTACCCGGTCCAGCTCAATGGTAAAGCTCTGGTCCCAAGCCTGGTTATTAACTGGTCCCCAGTTTGTTTGGCCAACCACTTTATTGTCCACTTTGAGCACAGCAAGGACCTCATCTGGACAAAGGAGGAAACATGGATTGTAACGTTTAATCTCTCATGCTGAAGGTGGACATCCCAACCAATTTCCAGGAGAGCCCTAGGAGGACCAGGCATAATGTAATTCATTCTCTCTCTTAGTTTTGTAGAAACTGGGTTTCTTGTAACAACACTTGTAGCAGGCTGAACCAGTGAGAAGCCCCCTTGCTCTGATATGCCACCAGCAGGTCAACAGGGAACCCTGTACTCACTACTTGGCTCTTCATTCCGGTATTTTCCTGCAACACCACGGCCATGGATGCCCAGGCCAACTCGTGTCCGGGAAAGGGACCTCAAATCACTCGGGCTGCCACAGATGGGAGAAGAACTTGTCATCCGGGAACGTCCTGGAACATTTTCCAATAGATCCTGACACCCCATCAGTCTCACTTCTAGTGTTCCTGAGGAATTTTAGGAGAATAAGGAATATTATTATGTAAAAGATAAATTGATTCCAGTCAGTCTGACCTCAAAGAGGTCCCAGAATTTCCCAGATTCATGATTTCTTGGTTAATAGTTTAAATTGACTCGAGATTATTAGACTGCAAATCTGTATGCTCAGAAAGCTCTGCCTGACCTAGAAGACAGAAGTCCAGCTCCTAGAAAATCCAATGTCCATATGATAACAATGAGAACAAACAGAACTCATTTTTCTCTCTGTCCTCCTCACAACAACATGTGATGCAGGATCTCTTTACCTGTAAGGGCTGTAGGTTTGATGACTGAAGTGGGTTGGATGCTGCCATGCCGGGCTCCCAGGGAGGAAGTGTTTACCAGTTCCTGTTTGATGAGTGCTCTTTTTGGGTGATCAGGAGAAAGCTCACTGAGCTGACGTTCCAGGGAGAAGCGCAGCAGATCAATCTTCTGAGAGGACTCTTGCAAACGACCCTGAGCCTACCAGGAGGAGAACAGAAAGCAGGCAGAAATTTTCCATGTAGAGCCATGTAGAACAGGTATTATGAACTAGAGTAAGCTTAAAAAAACCCCAACAAGACAGCATCTTGCTAATACAGGATGCAGATAAATTAAAGATAAAATATTTTCCCATAGAGCTTGAACCCCCACCAGTGTCACTTCTGGTGTTCCTGAGAAATTTCACCAAAGCAAGGAACGCTATCCCTAGAAGGGGAAGTGATCCCAGTCTGCCTCGACAGAGAGACAGGAAATTCCTAAATTAGTAACTTGGTTAACCCTGCTCGTTCATGCTAAATCACTAATGTGGAGGCATGAAACCACCCTCTCAAGAAGGCCTGAGCAATGTCTGCTTACCTCAGCCAAAAACTTGCGATCCTGTACCCGACTCCCTCCCAGGATCTTCAGCACATTTTTCGCGCCCTCTGCTACAGCAGCTTCAATGCGCAGGTGATGCCTCAGCTCCTCAATCCGCAGCTCCAAAGCATTGATGGTGGTCCCCATCCTCACTGACCATTTGGGAGGTAAAACATGGCAAGGGTGAAAATTAACCAAGTATTATGGATCTTAGGGCCCTGTCTGCATCTGTTGTGGGCTGTATCAGTTACTTAAAGCATGTTACCTGCTGGATCCACTGTGTCTTCCATCCCTCCTGCTGACTGAGATACTTTCACAATGTGCATGCGGATTATTTCAATCTTGGTCTTGCTGTCCTGAAGCATCTGCTGAGCTGTAGCCAACAGCTTCCGCTCCTGCCGAAAGGAATCAGATGCAGAGAGAGAACCATGATCAAAAAAAAAAATTGGTGATGATGATGTGCTCACACATGAGGGCGAGGTGGTACTTGCACGAAGGGTCATAACTGACTCTGAAATAGAATACACAAGTGGTTAGGTAAAGGAGGCACCACTGAGGATCAAGGACTCTGAGATCACGATCTCCATTTGCAGAGGGAAAGGACAGGTCAAGGACGTGCCCAGTTAATACCAAATCCTGCAGTCACTGAGACTCCTTGTTCCCTGGTTAACTGTGCTTACAGTGTTCTGTAAGCAGAGCAGAGGTTTTGAACAAATAACAGTATCACAGCCCTCTTACACTGCTGGTCTTATTGAATTAAGCTTCATAATAAGCTTGGATTTGAAATGTTTTAAATTATCTTTAGACTTTCAAATACGATTATGCCAAACTCAAAAAATGAGATGAATATGAATCCACTAAACCTCTGAAAATTTTTCTCACATAAAGAGATACCACATGCTGTGCTTTACCCTAAACAACTCAGTGATATCAAAACATCACACCAACTAACTCAGTTACAACACCAATACTTTCTTAGCTTTCTTTCCTCATCACTGACTTAATGTACCTCTTATACCACCCTTATGTGCTGTCATTATGCTGTCATTATGCTGAGACTCAAAGTACAGANGTGACTTAATGTACCTCTTATACCACCCTTCTGTGCTGTCATTATGCTGAGACTCAAAGTACAGAGCTAGGATTCAGGTAAGCAATCTTTGCAAATTAATTTCTCTCCCAAATCAATTATCAGAGAGAGATTTGTGTATAGACTTAAAATACAAATTTTGATCCAATAATCCATGCTCCCAAATGGCTCTTTATTCCTGCTTACCTTGGATGTTGAATACATTTGGATCATGTTCTCAGCTCCTTGTTTCACTTTCATTTCAACGTGCAGCTGCTTTTTCAAAGCTTCAATCTTCCTTGCCATGGGGTCTGGGTTTCTTTCCCAGAGACAGGGATCTGGAGATACAGATCCATCTGCACAAACAACACAATCAATACCATTAGCCATCTTGTCTCGTTTCATTTCACCGGGTTACAGATGGGTGACTCTGCAAAGGAAAGATAGGCTATAAAATAAGATACAAAAAGGTCTTGTCTACAAAACTGATTGGGAAATACTTTCAAATGAAGCTCAAATTCATATCTGTAAATATTTCTTAATTTATCAGTGAACCTGTCCTAACAAACACTCTTCCAATTTTATGCTCATTATCCTATAAAATACTTGGATGTTGAACTGCCCAGAAATTCTATTCAAATCTCTTCAATTCCACCTACAACCTGTTCCTGAATATTGCCCATGCCCACCACCCTCAGCTGGTTTTCTCCCTACACCTCCTTTCACCTTTATAGCACCCTTCTGAACTTTTTATACCACAGATAATTTCATCAGCTAAATACCAAGAAGCTCCCACTACTCGTGAGCCCTCAATAGAAGACTATATCGATTCAATGTCTCTAGAGATTGAAGCACTCTAAGAGAATGTTCCAGTCAATCATGGCCCAAGAACTACCTGTCGTACTCTTCTCTTTGTCTGTTATCAAAATCCTTGCATTGAGCTCCTGAAGTTCCCAGTGCAGCTGCTCCAGTTTTCGGTTGGAAGATTTCAGCACGTGCTCGATGTGAACGAGGTTCTTCCTGTCTGTTGTCGCTTTGCGCAGGTTTTCTGCTCCCTCTTTAATCTTCAGTTCCTTCTGTATAGCCCGGCGAAGCAGTTCCTTCTCACCCTCCAGTTTCTGCTGGAAGCTTGGATCCATTAAGTTCACATCATTGCCCAGCTGCAAGAGAGTGCTGCCCTGCAGCCCAAGAGCATTGAGCAAGAGGATTTCAGAGCGAACACTGTCCAATCATTTTTATGACACTGCAGCAAAACCCTCATTAGATTCCACTCCTTCATTTCATTCAGAAATTCTGAAGCCAATCTTTTCACCAATTTTTCAAGAAGACAAACCTACATTTCAATTGCAACTTTGATCTTAACATACCTTAATTTGATTTTAAACCATAATGGAGAAAAACCTTAATTTTACTCATCCCCTTGTTATTTAATGACTACACACATCTTTGTTCTTCAAGAATCAAAGCTCAGCCAATATTTGGTCTTGTTCTGAGCAACATTAACTTTTACCAGTATGATGTTTTAGATACAGATTTTTATCTGATTATGCCTTGATGCTGACTGCTCAAAGACATATCTCAGCTAATCTGATAGAGCTTTTAGGAATGCCACAAGCATATGTTAACCCTCAGCTGTTGTCCCTGAAGAAGAAAAACACAAGCCCTACAGCTGTTTCTACAAATGAACAAGCAAAAGAATAAATTTGACTGTCTGCTGTGTCTGAAAAGGTGAGCAGACTAGTGTCTCAATCTGTGTTCTCTAAAGGCCATGTTAAACACTGATTATTTTGAGTAGCATTAGTGGTATTCACTCTTGTCCTTGTTTTACATCATTTCAAATACCACTTGTTCTAGTGAGATATGGCTCAGCAACAGCTCTGGACAGAGCTGCTCTGTCACAGACTCTGGACATACCCAGTTTGGGCAAAGCAGAGGTTTATCTCACTGCCCAAATAAACACTGGATCCAGACAGGAGCTGCAAAGCATCCCTAAGGATGCTACCCAACACCAGAACGTATCCAAGCAAGAGCTTGTGCTTCGCTCTTCAACAGGAAGAGCAGCTCCAAGGCATCCAAAGCAATGAATGCATTCATAACCTCACATTAATGACTCACACCCATGGCTTAAATGCAAAAGAAGTGGTCAAGCACAGCTACAGTAACTGGCTTAACATCACAGAGCACATCAGTGCCTAAAGACAGGGCTCGGGAATCCCGACTTGTTTTCACACTCTGTCACTGGTTGACCACATTTCCAACAACAAACCACGCTGGCTTTGTGTTACTCATGTACATTAATACACTTCCAGAGTGTGCTGTGCATCCAAAGCCTCCTCCAGAAACAATTACTTAATCAAAGACTCAACCAAACATCCTTGATTAGTTTTTGCTACCATTTCAGTCCAATAGCACAAAGAAAAAAGGGGAAAAATACATTTGAAAAATTGGCCTAAATCCAAGCTTTGCCTGCAATAGCCAAAATAGGAGTTGTTCAAACTGGTAGCAAAACAAAAAGGTTCAGACTAACATCCTGATTTCAGGAAGTTCTCGCCCAATTAGTAAAGCCAGGAACTAAGCCAGAGCTTTGAAAGACATCCAAAGTTTTGTGAGGAAGAATTTGAATCATGGAGTTCCTGAGTCACAGGCAACCTTTACCAGCCCAAAATTGGAAAATCAAAAAGGTCTTTATCCAGTCTGTAGCAAGTTACTAAAAGGAGTTTGATGGTTACAATTCTCATTTAAATAAATAATAAATCACATAGATTCATCTTATGTCCAAATTATGCAAATGCATGTAAGAATTTCCCCCCTCTGGATCCACTCAGAGTAAAGGAATGAGCAGTGGTACAACAGTAATACCAATAAAAGGTGCTGAATATGAAGTTCTGGGTATTGATTCAGAGAACAGGTACAGTCTTGGCAGTTCTCAGGTCAATTTTCCTCTACATCAGTCTCTGCCAAAAACTAATCTGACTGTCAGTTAATGCACCAGGCTAAATTTCTATATTTAGAATGTAACATGTTTCACTTCCCCATCTTCCCCTCTGCAGATCAGAGGGTGACATAACATGAACATTGTTTGCACCAGGAAGATAAAACACTCCATTTTTGAGAAGCACGGGAAAGATACATTTGCATTTGGGTTGAGCCATTTTGCCTTCTCAGGAATTTTGGTGGGGTGTCAGGACATTGCCACAGCCTGTGCTGCAGCTGGTTTTGGGTTCCCTGGAAAGGTCTCCAACACAATCCTGAAATGCATTTACAGCTTGCAGAGAAATACCCAAAGTAGCTGAAATTGGCTTGCTTTTGGCACTTGTAGTGGCGATGCTGGAGCTCACCCAGAGCTTCTGCCAGGTTCGTGTCATACCCAAGTGCCCAGACTGCTTTCTAACTAGCAAAAATTTCAGCAGTATGAGTTACACTTAATCCTTTGGATTGCAGCCAGGGAGATCCCATCCCATCAACCCAGCTTGGAAATGAGTTTCACCTGCACAAAGCCCAGAGCAGTCCTAGCCTTTACACTTTCACCACTAACACAGAAATTGATTTATAATTTGATTTAATAAGCCAGTGGTGAGGCTGCCATCCTCCCTGCAGCCCAAACATTCCCAGGACATCTTAAATCCCATCTTTCACAGCAACTTTGTGCCGTAGGGATGAGACCCACGCTGGGGAGCCTCATGCCAGCTACATTCACGTCTTACAAGAAAAAGTCACGGTTAACTTAGGAAAAAAGACACTTGTGGTCCTGCCTGGAGTATTCCCAACTCCAAGGCTGAGGGTGGGAAACAGCGAGCCCAGGAAGCAGCGGGATGGGAAGAACCCGGGCGGGCGGCAGCCAGCGCTCTTTGTGTCGGTCTCTCTCTGTCCCTTCTTTCCCAGATTAGGCTTGAAACTGTCGTCTCAAGGGAAGAGGGCAGAACATCTCCCCCTCTCCGGGGAGCTTGTTCCAGACACGAATGTTTTCCCAGCACGGAGCCTGGCTGCCCTCCCGGCCCCGCGCCAGCCCCAGCAGCCGCCTCGCCCCCAACACCTCCTCGACGCCGAGAGATTTCCTCGGCACCAACTTGACCCGAACCCCCTTTCCTTGAGGCGAAGAGGGATATTTTTAGAGGATCCCACCAGCTTCCCACACCCTCTCCCACCTCCTTGGGGCGCGGCCATGAGAGCGGAGGGGGAGCGGCGTGAAGCCCCTCACCACAGCCGCCTCTGCGCGGGCTCCCGGCAGGGCGGGACACAGGATTTTCCCGGCGGGGGATGGATGGAGGGACCCTCAAAGGACACAGGGACTCCCAGAGGGCGCAGGGCCGCAGTGCTTTCCCGGCGAGGGCATGGATGGAGGGACCTCCAAAGCGTACAGGGACCCCCAAAGGGCGGGGGGACCGCCTTCCCCCACGGCGCTGCTCAGCCCGCTGCCACCCCCCAGCCCTCAGCGCTCACCTGCGGGGTCGCCATTGCCGCCATTGCTCCGCCCGGACCGGCACTTTTCAAACTCGGCGGTCCCGGGGCCGCCTCCAGCGCCCTCTCGCGGGGGCGGCCCGGGGGAGCTGCCGGCGGGCGGCCCTCAGGAGCGGGAGCCGCCCTTCCCCACACGGCCCCGGGGCAGCCGCCGCCTCCGCCCGCCCCGAGGGGAAAAGCGCGGTCGAGGTCCGGTGAGTCGGCGGGAAGGGGCGAGGACGCCGCGGACGCGGAGGTAGCGGACATCGCCCGCCGGGGAAAGAGAAGCTGGAGAGAGGCTGGAGGGGTCGGTGCCCGCGGTGGCACAGAGGCTGCGGGTCCGTGCCGAAGGGACGGGGCGGGAGGCACAGTGGCGGATCCCCGCTCCGAACCTCTGGAAGCCCTGAGCAGAAATGCCCGCGGGGGGCCCCAGCCGGGCCCTTTGTGCTGGGGCCATCGGGTGGTGCCCAGTTTCAGTTCTCCGCATGGACTCGTGACCGGCGCTTGTTCGAAGGGGAACCAGCGAAGTGCAGCTCTGCTTGCGTCGGGATCCCTGCATCCCTGGAACGGGGCGATGCTGGGCTCTGGGGAAGTTTTCCCCTGCAGAACTGCCCCTTCACACGCAGAATCTGCTGAATATTTGAGTGAAAAAACGTCCCACATGCATTGGCGGGGCTGGCAGCAATCCCCTAATTACCGTAGTGAAAAAACACCGTGCTGCAGTAGTGCCACAGCATCACACAGGACCGACAGTGTGGCACAGGCCCAGTGCTTTAAACAAAATAAAAATATACCTGTTTTTTTCAGGTGTTTAAAGACACTCCTCAGCAGTATAACATAATGTTACTATCCTACTAATATGCTTTTCAATCATGGAGCAGTGCACGACTGTGAATCAGAAGGCATTTGGAGGTGATAGTATTCTCACATACAAATTTAGAAATATACTAATAAACAGAAGGGTGTTCCTTTTACTTAATTAGAAAAATTTTTCTAGCCTAAACATTTTGTAAGTGATTTGCAACTGAGTAATTAATAAAAGGAACTCATCATAAAATTAAAAATTTGAACCTAGTTTAACTGACTTGAATTAATAAAGCCTTAAACTAATACAAAGCCTTTGAATATGCCCCTGATGTTAATAAAGCAAGTGCATTTGATCAATATAAACTCTTCAGAAACCTGATGCTATTTAGAACATGGTCCAGGCTCTGTTTAGTGTTTAAGCAATTATTTTGACTGTTCATTCAGTGGAAATACTGGAAAGGGGAAAATCAAACTAGCAAGTGTAGACTAAGTTCCAGAGGAGTAGGGATGCTTCCACACCTCCAGCTGATCCATCCCAGCAGTTGAGATCAAGGCTGTGTTTGGCTGTCACTGGGGATGTGCTTGGGGGTCCTTTGCCCACCACGCACTCGGCTCCTACAGCAGCTTCCCCCTCTTTCCTTCAGGTCTCAGACCCTCCAGGGGAGGCAGAGGAAGGGCAGGGGGCAGTTCAGGGATGCTGGGGAGCTGGAGTTCCCCAGCCTGGAGGGAAAGGGCTGGCTCTCAGCTCCCGGGTGACCCCAGAAGCCGTGTCCCTGGCTACCCAGCATCCCAGCCCCATTCCCCGGGCATGGTTCAGCCACGTCCCGCAAATCCTGCAGAGAGAGGGGGCCGGTACGTGGGATCAGCAGTTCCTGCCCATTCGGCAGCCCCCTGTCCCGCGGGAAGGTGTCACAACTGGGAGCATGACGTGCCCCCCCAACCCTTCCAGGATCCCGCAGGGCACCAGCCCTGGCGCCGGGGACGATCCTGCCCAGGAGCCGGCAAGGGGCAGTGGCAGCGGCCCGGGAGCTGTGCGGACTCTTTGGGGGTTCCCGGAGCAGGGCAGGCGGCTAAAGGTGCGTCCCGACCTTGAACCGGCAGTCCCTGTCCTCCATTCTACCCGAGAGAGCACGCGGAAAAGGTGATGATCGAGAAAAAGTCGTAAAAGTTTCAATTTTTAATCCAGGAGAGGGAGGAAGGACATTAAGCATAAATCTGTTTCCCGCAGGAAGCAAGTGTCGTGTACCAGTCACTTGCGACCTCCCCTCTCTCTTCTCCATAAAGGAAAAGCAAGCACTGTCCACGTCACCCGTGAAAGATTGTGCCGTTTGGGACTAAAAAACTGATTCTTTTGAAAAAGACTCTTAGAAATGGTAACATCAAGTAACAGTTAAATGTATTTTAATTCCTTCAAACAGAAGGATAGCTTGAAGGTACAGCAGAGAAATTATTTAATTGATTTCATTCTCTTTAAAAAACAAAAAACCAAACCAAATCAAAAAACAACATGGCTTCAAAATTCAGGAACAGTATCCAATAAACAACGAACTATCCTTATGCACCTGGTTTAGTGTGGTACAAAGAGCTTACAGATTCAAATGAATATCATAAATGACTGAGAAATCGATTCAGATAATGCTTGTTTACAGGGACAGAAACTATGTTGACAAGTATGAATAAGTACACAGATAATCTCTTTAAAAACCCCAAACCTTCCTGAATGTATTTACACACTCAGCTGTATTTGTTTCCTTTGGCACGAGAAATTACAGACAAAAAGATTCCATTTTATAGCAATTAAACCTTAAACTTAAAAATAACCTTTGAGATAGTTAGGCCATACAGCCCCAGCACAGCAGCTTTACCTTTATTAAATTGCTGCCAACTCTTATGTTTTAACCCTGGAAATTCAAGCCAAAAAACCTGAAGTCATTTACCACCTGTGACAAATTTCACATGGTGGATTAACTGGATGTGAGGAGCTCAAGCAGTGGGAATTGATGATATTTAATAAGAATGACTCTCCCATTATTATCCAAGGTAGATGTCTTTTTAAAAGCTCTTTATACACATATAAAATAAATCCAGTAAAAAATGGACACCCATTACATATATTCAGCCAAATTAGACATTAAGTGAACAGTCAGAGCACACGATGGCCAGCTGTAGTATTTCTTGAGCATTGCAGAGAAATGTGTTAATCCCTAATCATTTCCATGCTAGAGAAAAAAATTAAAATAACACTTAACTAATATGGTTTATTCTTTTACCATGTCAGTTTACTCTTTAGCCATTGCCAGGAGTAAACCCTCAAGTTTCACAGCAAATTCAGTATTATCAGTACAGTAGCAAGAGTAGTTTGGCACCCTGTAAAATCCTAAAGAATGCACAAGAAAAATCTCTTAAGTAGCATTTAATTATCCAGACTTTTCATTTCTTGTTCCTGGTATTTAACTTTACAGAGCCTGAAGCTTTGATTACTTTCAAAACAGTTTTTATAAGTTTTCTGCTAGTAACCAACAGGGATGGAACAACAATGGCACAATATTTTTCCTAAAGCATTCAAGACTAGCAAAAGATTATTTTCCTTGAGGAACTACAATTAGGACTACATAAAAATTAAGTAATGAGGCATCATGGCAAGAAACAGCACATCGACCCTCTACCACAACAGGAAGCTATTTTCAATCTTACAACAAAAAGGAATCAAATTAAAAACCACTAAAATTTATAGACTTCATGGGTTTTGTTCCTTCTCTCTCTAGATGGTAAGAAAGCATTACTGATCAACGTTGTACTTGGCTCTGCAAAGCAGGATGAGGGCAGAAGCTTTTGTTGAGATGGAATAAAGTACATGGTTGTCTTATTTTTACATTGATCACACGAGACTGGACGTTGCATTGTCTCTGATAACTGGATTGAATCCAAGCTGGACCACACACTTACAGAATGTTTTCCCTCACACATGTTATTTGTGCACGTCTCAACCAGACATTGATCTTGTTCTGCCAAGTGTATTCTTAGGCATCAAAAAGAGCTGAATTTGACTACAGCAAATTCTGTGAGGAAAAGGAATCAGAGAATATAACAAGTCTTCCCAGAAGACAGTCTTTTCTACACATCCAAAGAGCTGTTTGAATTTCAGATGAGCTGATAGAACATTTTTTCTTAAATATTTCAAAAGCAAAGCATGTTAAAACAACTTCCATTACATTTTGTGGAATACCAGTTCCAACACCCTCTTACGTGAAATTGTTACAAGTTTCTCAAATGCAGTCTCTTAAAATGAGAGTACAGTGTATCTAAAGCACATATACATGCTGCTACCAAGGGAAAAAAAAGCAGTGAAGTAGCAACTTTTTATACATGAACTTTACTAAGAATCTTGCTCTTTGAAATAGCCCCCAAATTAGCTTGCAATTAAGATTTGTTTTCAACTGAAAAGATTTACAAACCCACCCAAATATTTTAAAACCACCCGTTGGTCTTTTTATTCTGAGCTTGCATGGTATTTTCATGCAAACTGATGTACTGGAGATACAGTACTGGAAATTACTAAAAATTCTACAAATCAAGTGACTTTCCTTTTTGCAAAACATGAAAATATACCTGTGTCTTCACACACAGCACATGACCCTACAGGGAACTCAAGAGTCAGTGTGCAGTAGGAACTACCATAGGAAACACTTTACAGGTACTGAAATAGTGGGAACTACATGAACTGGTTCAGTCCACACAACAAGGCTGCACTGCACTACAGAAATACTGACAAAATGCCCCCAAAAATGCCAAGAAACTACAGCAAGTTCTAAATAGGATATAAAAGCTGTTTCTTTCAGTGAAGACCAACCAGTCCCTTTGTGTACACATTTAGTTTTATTGTAACAAAGCAACTTGTACACTTTAACGTTTAAAACTGAGCATCTTTCTTTCCTTTCCAGTGAAACAAAAAAAAAAAAAAACCAACCAAAAAGAAAAAAAGGAAAAAACCACCAAAAAAAAAACCAAAACAAAAAAAATTAAAAATAAACAAGAACAAAATTACAATAGAGAATGTCAATTCCAAATAAGATCCTACAGGTTCTGCTGATTCTCCATCAAGTGGCAGGGCTCAAAGTCATCATTAGGAGAAGATTTTATTTTAAAAGTGTCATCTTAAACTGCAAGGATGTTTGTTAAACATCACAATTAAACATGCCAAAGGAGAAGAAGCCATGTTGTCAAAATGCCCACTTAACCCACCCAAACTTCTGAAACCCACCCCGGCTGACCTTCTATAACCCCATTTTTATTTTTATTTTTTTTGTAGTTTTTTCTTTTTTTTTAAACAAGAGAAAGTAGACAGATACATGTTGGTAAATGCTAACTGTCCATATTCACATAGAGACACAGTGTAATCTCTGAGCCCAATATACAGAGAAAGAAGGAAAAAAGCTAGATTCTATGCACTACTACACAGGGGCCTAGCACTCTTCAGCTTCCAGCAGAGTGAAGGGAGCAGAAGGTTTTCTTTTTTCCCACAGAACATGGTGTGTTGAATTCATAAACAGTTTTTGTTTTGAGACAGAAAGGGATAAAAATGAACTTGAAACAGAAACCGGTAGATTCTTTTCCACTGTATTCTGCTCAAGATATTTCCCCAAAAGAAATCGTGAACCATGGTGTAGAGGAGAGAAAAAGAGACCTCAAGAGAACAAGGCGACTGAGCACAAGAAAAAAAAGACAGCAACTTGCTCCCAGGGACTGGAGAAAAATTAAAAAGGTAAAAAGGGAGTTTGGAATCCATCAGTGTTCAATTAGTCATCTTCTCCTTCATCCTCCTGTTGAAAGACAAGCAAGAATTAAATAAATCTAATCACTAAACTTCAGACAGCAAATGCAGTGACCAGAACTTTTTACAGTGCTACTCATGGTGCTGTATGATCATCTCTTCCCTCACTAAAGGATGGTACACACTTGCTCTGGGTGCCCAGCTACTGACCACACAGAAATCCCTCACCACCTAGGTGTCCCAAGGAAAACACGTCAGAGGTTTGAGAAACTGTGACTTAGAATCTCCACAAGCACTGACATGAGTTTAACACGTGGAAAATGAAGGAGTTATATTTCCCCCCTCATTTAGAACGCCGAAGAACAAAATGCTTCACCTTTCACATGCCAAATTCTAGGTTACAGAACAGAGCCCAGCACAGCCCTCCTCTCACTGCACACGGTTTGTGCTGCTGGAAGTCAGACACACCACACCCAGTCCCAAGAAACAAAGACATTCTAAACCAACTTCTCAACACCCTGGATGCTGAACCTGAACTCCTACTTACTACTTCTTGAACCCAACAGAAGCTCTCAGCTAGGCTGGCCATAAGCAGAAATAAACCAACAAGTGGGAAGGATGACTGGATGTATCAACAAAAGCCATTTATATGTAAAGCATTGCTAGAATACTCAGTAATGAAGTAAGAATTTTGTCACATTAATCTTAGTTCTCCTAGAGCACTTCTCTTACAAATTTACTGAAACTATGTACTTCCACTGTCTCTCATACACACAAACACACTTATTGCTACCTGAAACCACTCAAGTTAATGCAGTCACAGTTCTCACACCTTGCAGCAAAGAGCCATTCACCTTTGCCACAATGGCTTGGTATTCTTACAAGATCCCTCTCAAACACCACATGAATGGCATGAAGGGCAAAATTACTCACCTCTCCTTCCTCTCCCTCATCATCATCTTCATCTTCCTCCCCCTCATCTTCATCTCCTTCTTCATCAATATCCTCTAATCCTTCCTCCTCTTCATCATCATCATCATCCTCCTCTCCCTCCCCTTCTTCATCATCCATATCAGGAACCTTAAAGACACATTTGCAACATCAATTACAGTGATCAAATTCACTCTTGCCCAGAGCTGTTGTGGGTGCAGATGCCCTGCTCAGGGCTGTACCTACCAAATAGTACTGTAGGGGATTTGGCCAGATGTCATCCTTGATGACTTCTCCTAGCTCATCAGCCCCTGCATCAGAGTGGTCAGTGAACCAGGTGAAGAAGCTTTCTGGCTCTTCATGCTGCCTCTTCCTACTGGCTTTGTTCTGTGTCTGGCTTGAACGTTTTGTCAGGTCCTGAAAAGAAAGTTAAGAAGTTCTCTAATGTAGTCTTTCTATGATGTTTTTTTTCCTATAAGCACCATTTAAAAATGTACTTGTCTAAACAACTCTAAAAAGTCACTTTCCCCTTTCTCTTTGAGGGTAAGTCTGTAAAACACATCTCAAGCCCAAAAAACTGACAGAAGATACTGCATTTCTCATGAACATGAGAGAACAGTAAACCCACTTGTTTCTTTCAATGGCCCCCACTGGAACACTGAAAATTCACATAATCTCACATTTGATTTACATTTACCTATCTCAGGGAAACACAAGCATGACAAGTGTTTCATGACACACTGAACTTACAAGGTCTCACAATGACTAAATGCTACTCAGAGTAGTTGTAATTGCAGCAACTACTACACACACCCAGTTTAAGAAAGTCTCCAGACCTCTAAGCTCTTTTAGCATTTGGATATAAAGACCTGCCTAGGCCTTTTTGCCTAAGATTTCCCACTCTGAAGTCTTCAGGCCACTCTCTGTAGTATGTGCAAAAAACCCCACACAAATTGCTAAAACACACAGTCACAAGAATTCATGTAAGATCTGTATCTATCACCTTATCCTAGAAAAGAAATGTAGTAAGTTTGCAACAATCTTTTTGTTAAGTCTGAAATTAAATAAATTATTTCTTTGACCATATGGTTACACCACACTTCCAGTGCTTTTTTCTCCTGACAGAATAACAACATTTATAGGTTTAGACTGTTTAAGAAGAACAAAGCAGAATTCACACTGATTTTGCACTGTATTGTAAAGATCACACAACTGGTCTGTACAGGAATGCAATTTCTGGTACAAGAGGAAAAGTTCTAGTTCTCAATACAAAAAACATTAAATTTTCTCCTTGGTCTGAGAGTAACAAAACAAACTGCAATTTAACTGCAAGCCTCAGCTCTACTTTTAAAAACTCAGTTCAAAATCTTCAGGATAACACTGAAGAACTTCTACAGAAATAAACTGCAGTAAATTAATGATTCTTCAACAACTGCCTGGGTGACAGGTATGCCCACGTTATTATGGCTGCAAATTCTACAAAAGATGTGGCATCTGGAAATGAAGTTGAAGAAATAGAGGAAAACATAAAACAAGATCATACACTGCTATCTGATCCCCCTAAATCTGTTGTCCTTGGAATTCTTCATTTAAGAGTTATTTTAAGTAAACAACACAAGACAGTCTAGATCCTGGCCAAGGAAGAGACAAGCTAATGCACTTGCTAATGTTTTCACTTGCTCACACTTGTGCTCTCCCAGATGCAATACATACCTTTCCAGATTTCCATTTGATCTCAGTCGATTTTGAAGATGGGTCTCCACTTTCATTGAGGTGAAACTCTTTGGAGAGAACTTTATTTTCAAAGTAGGGATTCTCATCAAAATACTGCAGAGTGGAAAGCAAAGACTTAGAACCCACAGAATGGAAACACACATATCAAGTCAAACCTGGCACTAAATAGGTAACTGCAGAGATTTAAGTCATAAACTACAATCCAACATGCAATTACATTAAAAAAACAACAGCAAAATCACAAGTGAATGAACCATTTAAAGTACTTACAAAATCTATTCTGTAACCTGATTTGATGTCTTCAAATTCTGTCACCTCAACTCTGGTCAAGTAATGCAGTGCTTCCTCATCTTCTTCTCCCAGCAGTGCAGATACTGAGAGAGAAGGAGGAATCCCACATTAACAAAGTCATGAAACAGGCAGGCAAAACACAGGTAACTGAGAGCCAGGAAGATCTAAAAAGCAACACATCTATCCAAATCAACTTCTCATGGCTCTTTCTTTTCAAGTTACCAGCCAACAGCCTACCCACACATACCCACCCTACCCTCTGAAACAGATTTTCATGCATGTAGTTTGCCCAATCTAAGCAGTCTACGAACTTGTTTTGTAGTTTTGTAGAAAGTTTATTGTCAGGAGTCCCAAGGAGCTCACTTCCCAGTAAAAAACACCCCAACAATCTAGAACAATTTTTTTGTTGTTGTTTTTGTTGCTCTAGTTCCCAATGAACTCAATAAAGTGGGAAACTTGCAATTTAAAATGCGGAAAGAAATTTTAGGATTGAAATATTTTAGTAAACAAGATGTTCCTTTGGCCAACAAGTGCAAGAAAGAAAAAGCTTAAAAAATTAAATCCAGGACAGAAAGTAAGTGTTTTGTATGCTTAGTAACAACTCCACAAGACCCTTGGAGCTTTAAGGCACTCACATAACAATCAAGCAAACACTGAATTTACAGGGGAAAAAAAGAGGGCTATTAAGAATGTACCTTGTGGGTGGTTGACAAATGTTGTTACCCAGAAATTTGGGATTTTGGCGATCAATTCTGACCTCTTCTGGAAGAATGGTTGGCGGAGTTTGTTGTATTTCTGTTCTACTTTCAAAATTTCCTCACTGGCTTGTTCATTCAGTCTGTAATAGAAAGAGCCATGTTAACCACAGGGAGAGAACTGGGATTTAAGGACACATCAGAGCAGTTAACTGAGAGCTGAAAGGGTTTGATAAACCCAGTCTGCCATATTCTGCAGATGATGTGTCCCAAAAACCCCAGAAGCTCAGAGCTGCAAGAACTGTTAAAAAACACTGCCAGAAGTAATCTCACTGGTCTGAATGGAACCTTCTAAACACAAAGCAGTCTTTTACCTCTTGAACATTTTGCCTGCATAAAACCTGCACAAGGGTAACACAACCCTACCACCTGCCCCCTGAAACTTTTAAGCAGCAAGGAAGCTACAGCAAAGAAATTCTGCACCCTGTGCAAGTAAAATCTGAAGACTTAAAATCGAGCTGTTGTTGTAAAAAGGCAAAGCCCTCATACTGCAACAGCTTCACACATTCACAGCCCCAGCAGTCACCTGCAGTCCTTGTAGGACACTGGGCATGGAAAGAACATGCAGGCAGGGACTGACACAGAACACACAGCCCCAAGAGCTTTGGCACACAAAATTAACATCTCAGAGACATTTTCTGCATATTATTGCACAAGCACATGAATATTATAATAAAAATGTATAATAAAAGCTGACTTTTCAACCAAGTGTTTGGTTCTGCTTGCTAACAGGGAAATTCTTTAGCCAAATAGCTTACACATTAACTTGAGAAGTCAGTGTGAAATACATTTCTATTAGCAAAAATACCACAATTAATTAAAAATTTTAAACTCAAGTTCTACCTCTTTAATTATACACAATTAAGCAAGAAACCAGGACACTTCTTTGTTATTTTAATGTCTCTAATCAAGTCAGAACACAGGTATATCTTGGTGGAGTTCAAAGACAGTGAGTACTACTGAGTGCTCACTTTACTAAACACTTTCACTTTTGTCAGCTACATTTCAATTTCTGCTAAAACATTTTAAAAGTTAGATAATGTTTACCTGTCTATTTCATTCTGTACTTCATCAATGTGTTCAATTGCTTCCTGTTGCTCTTTTTCTGAAAAACAGATGAAAATGTGTCAATATCCCTTCATTCACAAGCCTGACAAATCACCTGGGGCTCCTCTTTGAGAAATTCTCTAGTGATCTACTGTAGAAGTTCTCAAGTATTTCTATTAAATGTCACAAGAGTTACAAGGCCTCAAAGCACCAGCTTTACAGGGCGTGCTGCAGCTGAAGTGCAGCAAAGTTTGATAAAACAGCCCTTAAAGTGAGTTCACCCTTAGAAACCACAGCTCACATCCCGCTACACTGTTTTACAAGCCAACTTAAATTACAAGCCAGTAATATTTTAATTAAAAAGTTGTAAGCCACATTTGCTACGACCAACACATTTAAAGAAACGTAAAGTAAGTTACAGAGCGCTGGAATATCAATAAGAATACCCTATCTGGGCACATGCCACCTTCCAAAAACCGAAAAGAACGTTCAAAAATACAATTACAAACGAAAGAGACGCGAAAGCCGCCGTTTGGCAGGTATTTTCTATTGGGCACTTCCCTGGACCAAGTTTGGCCGAGGCCGGGGTTACGGAGCGCTGTTTACCCACGGCGCGGGAGATGAATGAGCGGCAGCGGGAAGCGGCTGGAGCGGAGCAGCGCCCGGTGCGCGCCCCGCACGGCCCGGCCCGCGCTGGGGGACAGCTCTGCCTCTCCCGGCGCGGGGGACGCACGTGGGGAAGGCGCTGCGGCCGGGGGCAACCCCGACCTTTAAAAGCCGAGATCGCACGTGGGGCCGGCGCGGGCGGCCCCAGCACCGCGTGTCTCCGCCGCTCCATCCCCGCGCGGCCCGGCAGCACCACGCGGCCGCGGCCGGCGCGGGAG
>VYZP01076007.1:72706-114556 GCA_013400635.1 Hypocryptadius cinnamomeus
CGGGCCACGGCGGCCGGACCGCGCGTGCGCACCGAGCCCCCCGCCCCGGGCGCGCTGTGCCGCGGGCGGTGCGATGCGCAGGCGCACTGCTCTCCGCACACACACACACGCCGGGGAGGTCCCGCGTGCGCAGCCGTAGAGAGGCCACGCCCCCCGACCGCCCCAAGCCGGGCGCTCATTGGTCGGGGAGGGCTTGGGGGGCGTGGCCACGACGCGGAGACACAGAGGACGGCGCGCGCGGGAGGGCGGGGGCGCGCGCGGGGTGTGTAGGAGAAGGGGCCGCGCATGCGCGCGCTCCACGTGCCCGCGCGCCCTCGCTATGGCGGCGCGCGCGAGGCCCCGTGAGTTCCGCCCCGTCCCCTCACGGCCCGCGGGGGCACCGAGCCCTTGGTGCGGCCGGGATGGGGCCCGTCCCCTCTCCCGACCGGGGGACGTCCAGGGGCAGGAATGGTGTTCGGGACCCCTGACCCCCAGACGGTGCTCAGAAGGCTGCGGTCCCGCTGGGTGAGGTGTTCCCCCGGTTCTAGGCTCAGCGCTTCCCCGCCGGGAGCGAGGTCACGTTGCCAGCCTGCCGCGCTCTGAGGTTGTGCACCCACGTCTCCCTGCGCTGCCTGCCTTACCTGGGACATGGCACAAAGGAATCATGGAATCACCAAGGTTGGAACAGACCTTTAAGAAAATAATGTCCAATGTTCACCCAGTACAACCACTGTAACCCCCAAAGCATTAGAGCACATCACCCAGAACCAGATCCAGACACCTCCTAAACACCTCCAAGGATGGTGACTTTGCCTATTCCAAAGCATGGCCACCCTAGCAGGGAAAAATCTCTCAAATATCTTATCAGAATTTCCCATCTCAGCTTAAGGTCTCTCACTGCAGGCAAGGCAGAAGAGACTGGCCCCCACCCCTCCTTTCAGGTGGTTGTGGAGAGCAATGAGGTGCCCTGAGCCTCCTCGAGACTAAACAAACCCGTATAAATAACTTGGGACATTCTGTGTTGAAGGCACAGAGCCCTGTCAGTCACATCCAGCTCAGTTACTGGGGAGCTCGACTCCAGAAGGTCACAGAGCTGCCTGCCAGCACACCTGCCACTGCACCGAGAGCAGGCAGACTTTAAATAACCCTTTTTGTCCCTTTCCTGTCCAGCTGTCATGGAAGAGCTCAGTGCAGCTCCACAGCTACGGCTCGCCTGCCTTTGCTCTTAAAGGAATAGCTGAGTCGGAGTTTCTATCAAAAGCAGCGGCATATCATTCACAGATGAGTGTTAGGATACAGGTTGGGTTAAGAAACAAGTAGAGTTTTGATGAAGTAGGAGTTTGCTGTCTGTATTTGCTTCCCCAGTCACACAACATTAGCATAGTCTTCCTGCTCATTTCCTGTTTTGCCTCTTCAAGCTGTTCTTCTACTGGACCTCCCCAATGAGGCCCACATTAGTTCCTGCCTCCTCAGAAGTCCTGACTATACTTTTCTGAATCCTGCTCCCACCTGTTGCTTCCAAATCCCCATTGTTTTTTTCTTTTGTATTCCCAGCTGTCACTTCCCACCAGCTATGTCCTTGCTTCCACTGCCACCCACAAGGGCTGTGGCATCTGCAGGGTTTGTGTTGTGCTTCCCTGTGCAAACAGCAGGAGAGAGGAGCTGCCATCCCTTACTGCTCTGGTTTCACATACAGCAATTGTAACTGCTGGGCATGAAAGGTAAGCAAAGCATCACAACTTTATAAATGCAAGATTATGAAATCCTCCCCAAGGGGAGGATGTCTCAAGGCCTTCCTGAAGCCCATCACAGCGAGATGACTCTTTCTTTATTCTGTCTGCATCTCCCAAGATTGATTAATGTGGATATCGTCCAATTCAGACAAGGTAAACTCATGTGTGCAGTTTGGTTTTCTTCCTTCTGTTTCGTTTGGGTCTCTTGACTATGCAGTTGTATCTGCTTGGGTTTTTTCCTCTTTTTTCACCTGTAATTTACTATATTGTCTTTCTCTAGATTAGTCATTGAAGGTCTATAATTTGAAATACAGGTGGCAAGTTTGAAAGCTAATGCCAAGCAGGAACAAGTGGCACCTGTCAGTTCCCTACTAGAACCCCTTGTTTAGTCTATAAATTACCAGGTATTCCTGAAGTACAGGGTTATGGTGATACTCTGATGTATCTAAAACCAAGTAATCATGAATTTTAACTGCTGTACTGTTAAAAAAAAACTTCAAAGATCTGTTTTTACTACCTTAAAATTAGCTATTATCAACAAAAAAGGGTATATTGATTATATATAAATATTAAAAAGAATATAAATACATGTAAATATTAAAAGAATATGAGTTAAATATCCCTGAAACAGTAACAAAGGAACCCCCAAAAATGTAGAGGGTTTATTGATAAATACTCAGTTACCTCCCTTCAAATCTTTCTAATATTTTCGTGACCTGTAGCTAACCTCTAAGGCAGTTTTAGTCCTTGAATAACTGTTGATGGTTTAAATGTACAGTTATAACTGCACATTTTCCTCAAGAATTGACTAAACAGACTCAATTTCCTTTCTTTGTAAAATAAGTTTTATATTTGCTCCTTAAAGTTCAGATCTCCAGTGTTTCTTTCTTTGGTTAGATATGTTACTACAAGACAGAGACATAATTGGTAATCATGTGTACTTTCTGGACTGTCAAGTCAGCTGTAAATTGTAAACTTGAACCCCCAACTTGGCAAATGAAATCAGAAAATGTGCTAAAATCCTCTCCAATATAATGCAGTGATGTGTGAAAAAACGAAGAGTACATCTCCCCCTAAGTATTTCTGCAATGCAAATTGAGCATACATACCATCATGCAAGTAAGTCAATGTAATTAATAGCAACTCATGGTTTCACAGCCTTCCATCCCAAAGAATTGGAAATTATTGTAGAGAAATACAAAACAAGGATTATTTTACCAAGCTGAAACTGCTTAACAGCTGTACATCTATGCTGGGAGCCTGCTTTTCCACAGAGAACTTGCAGGCTTGGGCTCTGTGTTAAGAACAAAGATTCCTCCTTGGAGTGCAAGACAATTTTTAGAGTATATGAAAGCTTTCAAGTCACTGAGTACACCTGTGAGTGGAAGGCACATTTGAAGAACACACAAGCTTTTACTTGATAGCAAAGCCTGAGTGGCACATCGGGGCTTGCTGGGAGCCCACAGGCAGAGACACAGGGCTGGTTTGCTGTGTGTGACCAGTCTGACAGCCCCCAGGAACTGCTGAGCCTCCCCAGCTCTACACACACAGTTTGGCACACACATGAACCAGTCAAATACCAGCTCCAACTGTTTATTCATCTCCACTAGTCACAGACCATCCCAGTCAAGCATTCATGTTAGAACTGAAGGGTGAGATAATGACAGAAGAATCTTCCACATGTCCTCACAGTTGTTGCACTTTAAACCTTTGGATGAAAATATTTTGGGGCTGATAATTGCCTTGAAGCAGGACAGCAGTTCAGTAACACAGACAACAGGCAGTGACTAACAATATGTCACTGAATAAATACAGTGATCCTATTTGTATTCGTTTTTATTTTTATTTTTTATGAAATAGCCATTAGACATTGTTGCTAAACCTGACTTTTATTTTTCTCTACACCAACATCTCTAACTTACCAGAGCACCTCCTTGTAATCCATGAAGAGATGTATGGTTACATAACACCTGTGCTTGTTCCCAGATACTAGAGGCAAAGAGGCAGTCAAAATACTCTTTAAAATATTAAATTGAAAGTCAACAGGATCTTAGACATTTCTGAACATGAGGCATAAGCTTTTCAGACATGTTGAGGACGAGATAAAACTGTACCTTGTGCTTCTGCAAGGAGATGTACGAAAGATCCTCTCCATCTTCTCCACTCATAGGGAAATCAAAAGAGAGACAACATTTCTACAGAGTCAATGTATAAATGTTTGCTTTCCAGGATTTTAACTCTGGCTAATCCTTAAAACTCTTATTTATCATCTCCTCAGTCCTACAGGAGGAAAACTCTTGCTGAATCCTAGGCAAAGTTGACTATCACTTCTAGATTTGGTCCCTTGGGAATAGCACTAGAGGCAAAAATTTTACACTCATTGTATTTCATCCATTGTCTTGTTACCAAGTGGCAGCGGTTTTGTGGGAATCATTAAAAACTTCCCTTGTTATGTAGAGCACTATTGATATTTGAACTCTCAGGGGGAGTAACCTGTGTCTCTATCCAAAAAGTATCAGATAAAAATAAACACACACAACATTGCTCAGCAGAGAACAAGTACATTAATTACAATTCATTAGTTTGAAGTTGGCGTTACTCAAACATTTACAGTGTGTATTGAGTCCCGTGTAGGAGTGTGGTGACAGGAAAGGTGAGACAAAAGACAGGAAAACATGTAGGAATCTGTCATATACAGTTTTTGCTATAATAATACATTGTGCAC
The DNA here is from genome assembly GCA_013400635.1 of Hypocryptadius cinnamomeus. Classification (NCBI taxonomy): domain Eukaryota; kingdom Metazoa; phylum Chordata; class Aves; order Passeriformes; family Zosteropidae; genus Hypocryptadius; species Hypocryptadius cinnamomeus. The sequence goes on from VYZP01076007.1 coordinate 77,144, forward strand.
ATTATTCTTTTCATCTGAGAATGTCAAAGCTCATTTTAAAAGTCTGGTTAAATGTAAAAAGCTCTGTGAGGAAAGTAATTCTTTTACTGGTAGGTGAACTGAATGCCAGAGTTATTCAGAGTTACTGCTCATTAGAGCCAGAGATGGAACTAAGGAATAGAACTGGTCTCCAACTTCAGCTACATAAAATGCTGCATGAGTTGCCAGCTATGATCTGTGAGTGGAATTTGGTTAATTGTGTCAGTGTGTAGGAACTGTTATTATTTTTTGGTATTACAATAGCTCTGAGAGTCCTACAACTGTAATCCCTGTGTGTGAGGTTCTACCTGCACACACAGCAAAGAGTGGTTCTGGCTTGGAAGTAGGTAAAGTCTTTCAGGACGTGGTTTGACAAACTTATTTTTTGGTAGAAGTTCCTACTTATGCATTCACCACCACACATTCCTCCCCTCTTCCCCTTTACATTGTTCCTGCATTGTGCCAGTGATTTTCTTTTTGTGTGTGTTAAATTGAATCTGAATCTGATTTCAATTAGAAATAGTCCCCACAACCCCTTTTTTTCAAAACTCAGACTAGTACTCTGATCTGGTTCCCTGGTGCAGATGCAGGAACAATGTTACAAGAGAGTCCCACGAAGGCAGGAATGAAAGGGTGAGGAACACATGGCACAAGTTTCACTTAGCAGAGGTGTTTGTCAAACTGTGCCCTTAACTGAGCCCAACCATAACAAGGTTCTAACTGCAACTGGTGTGAAAAAACAGCAATTTGGTTTTGTAATTTTTTTTTTTTTTAATTAACACAAACAAGTGGAATATATCAGTAAACAAAAGAGCAGCTCTGCCACCTCAGGTGATACTGTAAAACTATCAGAGTAGAAATTGAGGTCATTGACAAAACATCTTCCTTTCCCCTCTGGAGTCAAAACTAATGTCTTTCAGAAACACACAAAGGAAATAACCTTTAAACTCCATGTTTGTTTTTGCAGTGGTATGACTGGAAAATAATTTCATCTGCCTTTGTAAAGGGGGGTGGGGTGTTATAAAACAAAGTAGAGACCATTTCCCTCCCACCACAGCCGTCCATCTATTATCTGACTCACCACTTCTGGGACTCCTTCTGGCAACTCTGGTTTTATTGCACTGAAAATTCAAGCCTATGAAAATATTCCCTGTTTTCAGGTTTACTTGTTCACTGCTTTGTTCAGGTCAATATTCCTTCCTTTAGGGGTCTGGAACTCGACATTCAGCAAGGGCTGGATGTTGCTGTTCTTAAGCCTTGTGAGAAGGACCAGCTCACTGGAAGGAAGGGGGGAGGGAAAGGAAGGGGGAGGAGAGTCCATATCTGAAGAGAGACTCCAGACTGGAGAAATTTTACTGACATCCATTCAGTTTCCAGCGGGGTCTCCTTCAAGGGCTTTTACTGAGTTCCAAAAGCCCCTGCAATTCACAGCGGCATTTACATGCAACGCTTCCCTCTGGGAGCTAAGGTATAACTGTACTCCTGGATAATAATCACAAAGAATACCACCAGACTCCCATTGAAATGTCAACCAGCCACTACCGTTGTAGAGAGTAACAAAGAGATGCTAATATAATTAATTATGAAGCCTCAGCACCCTCATTAACACATCTTTAGTGCCTAGATCTTTGAAAATCAGCTGTATAAAGTGACTGTCAGAGTTAATTCCTTATAAATTGCCTCCTGTCACATGCCAGCACTGCAGCAAGTTCTCTCAGGCCTCGATGCTAAGAAATGTGTGTTTTTTTAAAAGTTCTGATGCAGTTTTATTGGTGTTATTAAAGGTGTAAGCTGTTGCATAAGCAGTTTGTCAGGCTAGAGTAGAGAAAAATAAAAATGCCTTTAGTAAGCCCAGCTTACACAGTTGGTGGCATAAATAGGAAAGTTTCAGTCAATTAAATGGAAAATTAAGGACAAAAGAAAAAACAGGAATGAAAGGTGTCACATAATTTGGCATTTAAATGTTTCCGGACCTTTTTTTAAATTTGAGGACTGCAGCCAGTTTATAGCTCTCCCTCCTACTGCTGCCTTTACGACAGCATTCCAGCTCCAGGCCTCATTCCAGAGCATCCTCCTTCCCCTCACAAATATATATTTCAATAGGCTTAGGGCTACATGGAGTTCCAAAACCAGCATGTAATTGGTGCAATTGTCTTTTACACTTCTCCAGAGAGTCACATTCATGCTGCTTAAGCCCTGTTTTGTCATGTTTTCCCTTTTTTTCCTTTCTTTTCCAAGCTGGACTGGGATCAGTACTTGTGTTGGGAACCCTACATTTCTACGGAAGAAAGAAGTTACAGAAACAGGCTGTATGGGTGGCTCATTCTGTTATTTCTCAGAACCAGACTGTCACTCTGCTACAAGATAAAGGGAGGCGATAAAAAGAAAGTGATCATTACAAATCACTTGGCATTTTCTGTGAGCAGTTAAAACACTTGCACTGACATATCCAATTTGTCTATATAAGATACTCTGCTTCCCTTCATCTTCCATGTGCTTTTGAGAAGGTGATAATCTTTCTGCAGTGCATAAGTTTGTAAAGTTATCTCTCTGTGCTTGTATAATACGTTCCAGGATTCTTTGTAATCTCTGTTATACTTGGGATTAAAAAAAAAAAAATCAAATGAGATATTTTTATTTAAGAAGTGGCTTTCACAGTAAGTGCTTTTGCTGGTCTAGCTAATCTGGCAATATGCAAACTCTGTAAATGAAGGTGAAATTTATAACAGTAAAAGGAGTACTTGCAAATCTGTCTTTCCTGCTGCATTAGCTAACATGGTAGGAACATTATTTTGTTCTCCACTCTTAAATTACATATCCATACCTGAATAAAACTAAGATGTATTTATTGAACATTCAGTGTTTATAGAAATAATGTCTCAGAGATTAAAGTGGCATGCTTGAAATTAAATAAATACAGAGATTTCTGAAGAGCAACCCAGACCTAGCATGCAAATTCTGCTTGCTTGCTTTACACAATCACAAATCTGATGGTAGCCAGTGGAACATAACAACTTACTTCTGAATGTCCTGTTTTGAAACCACACTTTTGCAAAGAAGAGCCAGTTCTGTTTAGAGGATTAATATCTGTCCACATCGCTTTCTAATATAGCCACTGGCTTTAAACACAGCAGTTAAAATTCCAACAACTGTTTGAGATACTACAGATGCAATATGAGTTGATGAAGGGATGTACAGAACAGATAACTAATTTTTAGTCATGCATGGTTACTGAATATGGGATTAATTTAAGGGATCTCTGTTTTCTTTCATGCTGTCAGCACTGCAAAGGGTGAGGTACCTTTGAGGAGTGGCACAGCAGATTGTACCTTTATTTCTGAGATGAGATGCTGGACATGCTGCTACAAACTCAGCAGGAATGAGAGGCTGCTGAGACCAAAAGGAGAGAGACACTGCCAGTCACCTTGTTGACAGCAGCAATCCCCTACCCAAGGCAGAGACTCCCAGCTGCCACCGAGTTCAGAGCACCATGGCAGCCAGGATTCAGGATCCTGAGCCTTTCACAGATGCCTCTTTGGACAATCCATGGCACTCGGCCCCGTGCCAGCTCTGCTTGCCATTCCAACCCTGCCGGCAGTGCCTTTGTGCCCCTGTGGCGCTAACTTGCTGCCACCTGCCACAGAGCTTCCCCCCTGCTCCTTCCTGGGCTGGTTACACTTGACTAAAATCTTTGTCTTGTTATTAATCATGAAGGAATGAATAGGGGATAAACAATACCTGTACAGGGCAAGAAACTGCACCCATATTTATAAGGAGCCCCCGACTAATTCTGCAAAGCACAGTAGGTCATGATTTTAATGGAGATGGATTCTTTTGATAATGTATCATGTCCTTTGGTATAACAGGACTTCAGAAGCAAGCTGACGTTTTCTGCTAAGAAGGAAAAATAGGTTTTCAAAGCAAAAAGGGCACAGCATTTGCAGGGACATTTGGGAGGGGGGACAGGGAAAAGGAGGTCACAAATTAGAGAAAATGCAAGAGCCTGTTACAGATGGCACTGGAAAAGAAGTAGCTGGGGGATTCACACAGCTTGAGGTAACACACAGAGCCCACATGTGGACCTGAACCCTCATCAAGCCACTGAGCACATGGTGGGGTACATGGACATGGGTTCAACACTGACAATTGTGGGGACCTCACTTCCCTCAAGGTTTGGTGAATTTTAAAATAATTAATTTCTAACAAAAAGAAACATGGGAGTAACTGATCAGATATTGTCCATAGTGAAATAACAAGCACAAAATGTCAGCATAAAGCCACTTCAAACGCCAGGTTATATCCTTTGGTTAATGCACAGGCAACAGTTCAGTACCCAGGCCTCAGGCAGATCACATCTGTCACCTCGGGCTGTTCAGCAGTGCACGGATAGGACGGGAACTATCAGGGAGCAGAATTAGGTCTTGCTGGTTATGGAAGCTGGAGAAACAAGTAGGTTCTGGAGTGACAATGCTTTGAAACAAACCCTTGCTGTCGGTTGAAGAGTTCTGTTTATTGGCTGTGGTTTGCTATGAATAAACGAGAATACATATAAAGGTATAAAGTTCTGTTCCTCTGAACAGGCATCAAACGCCAAAGGCAATACCTTCGATCCCGTCAAGCCACTCCCTGCCAGACTGTCCAAGAACTCTCTCACGGCCGGGTTGATCTGTGCTTGTTGTTTTACTGTCTTTACATGCATCTGTTTGGGGTGGAGGGAATGGAGAAGGTGTAAAAGGAGAAGGCTCAGTTACGACTCCACGTTTTTGGGTACAATCTCCTGTTTCGCCTGTCTGGAGTCTCAACAGAACTGAATAGTTTCATTTATCACAAATCGGGGGCAGCGACTGCACCCACTAGTGGGGGAATTTTTACTGAGATGCCGCTCCGAGTATTTCTTCTGCTCAGGTCACAGCGATCACACGCTAGCGTGCAGCTTTTTTCTGATTTTCCCCTCTCGCTTTTCTTTTTGTTTTCTCTTTACCTCAACCTTCTCTTGTTGTTTTTTGATGCTGATTTGCTCCATTATGTAAAAGTGAAAACTTCCTACACTTTGTCTCAGGAAACTGGGAGGAAAAAGCACAGATCAGCCCCGTAAAAGCAGCCACTTAAAAGAGACTGGGTAGCCTCAGGCAAGTAACAGCCCTCCCCCACTCATCTCCGATTTTGCCTTATTTCAGATGATGTGAAGACAAAAACATCCATATATCTGATACTGTCAGGCCAGGAAAAAAAAAGCAACGTAAGATTTCTTGAAATACCTTTGATATATTGAAACCCCAGCAAATCAGAGAAATTGGAATAAAGGATCAAAGTTACTTACAACAGTCCTTGTCTGGAGCTGTTTGCTCCTTTCTCATCCTCAGGGAAGAAAAAGCCCAGACATGCACCACGATACAGGGAACATGTTCTACATTTGCAGCAACTTTGCATACTAGTGGCTAAAAAAAAGGATTTATTTATGTGTTTCACATACCTAAATTCCAGTTTTTTTATCTATTTGCCATCTCAAGAACCCACAATCTTTTCTCCTTAAGTTCCCCCGACAAGTTATTTAAAGTTTTTAAATTGCAGTTTGTGCTTAGCATTTTTATGATGATGCAGCCTGTATATTAATTCACACTCATAATATTTACTCCTCTACTAAAGAATAATATGCCTTGGCAGCTCTAATCATAGCAATTAAAGATAATTTACTGATGACTGAAGATTATCTATTTATAGAAGATAAATCTTAAATATTAAGACCCTCTTAAGAAAACTCCTCTGCTATTGGGTTCAAATATTTAATATCAGTTTTTCAACACATGAAAAGCTGCCCCATGCAGTGACCCAAAGCCAGGAGCCTGCCTGCAGGAGAAGTGAGCTGGGAAAGTGCTCAGTTACATCCAGACAGTCTCCGACTGCCATTGCTCGTGCTTCCACATGAACCAGCTGCTGCTGGAGATGCCAAGCTTGAAATTTGGAAATTCAGATTAACTCCTGTGCTGATCAGAGAGAGATGACAGGACTAAAAGGGCCATCACTCCAGCTCAAGAGTTGTTTATGCTTTTATGTTCTTGTCTCTTCTGTGGGGTACCATGATGCTCCACTCCAGCCTGGATTTGAAATTCTAGAGGACTCAGTTCCATTGAGACTTTTTGCTTTTGAAGGAGATGCCACTGAACCTTGTTCTGCTGCAGTTTCACTGTCTGTAAAATGGCTGTAAGAGCTCTTTACCATTCGTTTTAGGGACTCTTACTTCAGTGTTAATTGTGTAGTACTTTAAATTCCTCAGCAGAACCACTGCACTCAGCTGTAATATCAGTGAACTCACACGGGCTCAAGAGGTAAAAGCACTACTGAGTTCTGCTGAGCTCCTGCTCTGTATCCTGCAGTCCTGATTCCTACACACAGGCCAGGCTCCCTCCCAGCAACAGCCGGAATAACTCCACTGAAGTTAGTGCATCTGTGCCTGCTTATGCCAGCACTAAATTTAGCCTGTGCATTCATCATCGACTTGTTCCAATGAGTTAGTTAGAAAAAAATCTCCAAGCAGAGTCACTCCTGTTAGGAATAATCACTTAAAGAAGCTACACCACCAGTCCCTGTCCCTGCGGACAGGAAGAGCACAGGTTATCCAGGTGCGGGGGCTGTTACCCAGGAACCGGGAGGCTCCCGGAGAGCAGCCCCGCGGGCGTGCAGCCAGCCCGGCCACACAGTAATTCACCCTCGGCACCGATTACCTAACTCCCCCAGCAAAACCAACGGCGGTAGCGAGCAGAGCAACGAGCCAGAGCACACCCCGGGCACTCAGTGTGCATTGAGCCGGCCCCATTCCCGGGCAACCAGACGGTGAAAGCCAACTGAGCTTCCCTCGCAAGGCGGCCCAGGCCCCGCTCGGCTTTGTCGCCCCCGCCCGCCGCCATCTTAACTCCTGGCAGCCCCGCGCCCCTCGCCTGCGCTGCCACCCGTGCCCCCGGCGGCGCGGCGGGACCAGCCGGGCCCCAGCGCAGCTACGGCGGGAGCGACCGAAAGGGAAGAAGCAGCCTCCGCCGGACCAGGGCTCTAACGAAGGTGCCGGGATAAGCCGTACCGCTCTCCCGCACAGAGCCAGCGCCGCCGCCCCGCGCCCTTCCCCAACATGGCCCCGCCCGGCTCAGTTTACCGCTCGCAGGCCGGCGGGCTCGTCGCTCGGGTGACGTCACCGCGCGCCCGTTTCCATGGGAACCGGAGGCGCGGGCGGCGGGAGCGCCACGGGCCGCGACCGCCGGGAGCGACCCCCGATCCCCCCGCGACCGCCGGGAGCGACTCCCGATCCCCCCGCGACCGCCGGGCCCTCTCCGGTCCCGGCATGTTCGCGGACAGGACGGCACCCGGTGCCGACGTGCAGTCGCTGTGGAGAAGCGCCCGGAGCGCGCGCTGCGAGGCGGTGAGAGACCCCCGGGGCGGCCTCGCTCCGCGCTCTTGTACCACCGGGCCGGGCGGGGGGCGGCTGTCATGGCTGCGCCTTCCCCGGACCTTCTGCGATCGTGCCCCGACTTGCCTCCTCCCTGTTCGTCCGCGACCCCCGCGCAGGTCCCGCGGCTCCAGCGCGGCCCGGGACCGAGCCCTCCCGCTCCGGTAGTTGTTGGCACCGTGCGGGGGCCGGGGCGGCGGGGCCTGTGTCCGCCCGCCGGCTCCGTCCTGTTGTGCTGATTTAGCCCCTGTGTGCGAATTGGCCCAGAACCAGCCGAGCGGCTGCCGCCCCGCAGTTGGAGCGCTGATCACGCTGCGCTGTCCCCGTGTGCGCTGCTCGCTCCTTACTCTGGAGCTCGCTGCCTTCTGGCCTTCTCCCGTCCTTCCCATTCCATGCTTTAGAGCACTGCCTGAGTCTGACTGGCATTTGGGCATCTCTGCCTCCGATCAGATTATGGGAAGGTCACAAACACATCACCTGCCCCTGGGCAGGTCGGAGGTACCCTGTGTTTAACCATGAAGCAGAGCTATGCAGAGGGGCTGGAATGTACCCGTGAAGCAGCAGGAAGGGGAAGGTGCTTTAAATGCGTTGTGCAACACTTGTTTTTCTGCTTGGATTATATTCTGTCTGTCTTCTTTTACTAGAAAGCTTGCCAGACTGGGAAAATTTCAACAGCAGAAGCTGCAGCACAGTCTCACACAGCCCGAGATGCTGCGGTGCAGACAGAACAGAACAAAGATGCTGTCCAAGACTTCCAGCAAGAAGTCCAAGTAGATTACACTGGGCTTCTGTCTTTCCTTCAGAGAGTGGAGGATGCTGTTATCAAAGAACTAAATAAAAACTGGAAAAGTCATGCCTTTGATGGCTTTGAAGTGAACTGGACAGATCAGGATGAAACAGTAAGTGACAGAATTCAGGTCATTGTCCAAGCAGAGTTCAGTTACTCTGAGTTGTTAGTCCTTATTGCTGTGATTGTTCTTGCCAGGTTCTAATAATTAAACATTACCAGCTGGGTTGCCTTGGGGTTTTTTCAGCTTTCTCCTTGCTTGGTAAAGCTGTTCTTCCTGCTGGTGACTGAGCTGTAGCAGCAGCGAGAGGAGGAAGCCTGCAGTTGGTGCAGGCTTTTCTTCAGCCCCTTCAGAGCACTCCAGCTAGCAGGGATCTAGGAGCAGCAGTCAGTGAGTTGGCAGCTCTGCCTGCTTAGGTTTGTTTAGTGCATGGTGCTCAGGAATGGAAGCAATTTGTATCAGACAGTACATGTTGGGACTGGCATTTTCTAACTGTTACTTGTGAAGCTCAGCAAGTGCCAAACTCACACCTGGCAGCTGCTGTAAATTCCTAGGCACAGCCTTCCAGAGCAGTGCACTCTCTGAGAGGTTGTGTTTGAGTGACAGTTGTGTTGTGGGTTTGTTTCCCAACAGGAATTCAACAACCTTTTCACATAAATTCTTGGACTGAGGAAAACCCACACTGTAACCCCACAATCACACCAGGGGTGGGCACGGATCTCATTTCTCTCTGTTCAGAGACTGTTGTCTCAGTGCTTGGATTTGATCTCTTCCAGGTGTTGTGTTTGCATACATTGTCATACCCAGAGGCTCAGGATCAAAACCTGCAGGTCACCAGTGTTTCATGGAATGCCACGGGATCTGTCATTGCCTGTTCCTATGGCCGGTGAGTATCAGAGGGATCTGGGAGTGCAGCTGAGCCTGATGTGATATCTCAGGCTGACCTGAGGTCTAGATATGTTTGCTTTCTCTGCAGTAATAAACTGACATATATATATATCTATACCTATATACACTCCATATGCAAGTTAAATTATCAGTCTTCAAAGTAACAAAATCTCAGGCAAGTCCTGAATTATATATTTTATTTCTTCTACCTTCCCCCCACCCTGAAAATGGATACATGATCTTACTGATTTGTTTCTAGGTAGATTCTGTTTGAAAAATGTAAAGAGCAGATGCACTTGCAAATATCTGTAGGTGAGGTTTGGGAGAATGCACTTTATCTTCACTGAGATCATGATGTTTAATGTGGTCTCTGAGCACCCTGGATGAACCTGGCACCTGTTCATGCATGTCCTGGTGCCATGGACATGTAATAACATGTTTAAGGATTTCTGAAATAAGGGTTTCACAAGTCATTTATCTAACCCATTAATGTCTGTAGCAGCTCCCTCTTTCTTGGCCCTACTTCTGCCCTTATTTTTTTTTTAATGCTCCTCTGTCCTTACATTACAAGCTCCAGCAAAAAGGGTTTCCATGAGAGAATGCATAGGGAAGAGTGAAACAGGGCAAACCCGTATGTTAGCTGCTCCTTCTGTTCTCCCACTCTACAGCTGTTTGCAGATGAGGATGTGGTTTCTGTGTCTGTGGGTACCCTCAGCAGAATTCCTTCCATGAACTTTCCATATGCAGCCTTTTGATTGTTCCCATTATTTGAATGGTGAGTAGGTCATGGAATAGGGAAATTGTACCCAAAATTTACTGGCTGCCACTTTGAGGTAAGCACAGACATGTTCCCTGTCACATCCTGTATAAACCAGCCCCCAGAGAACTTCCATCCCCTCATGATTCCTTCATGACAGGACCCAAAGCAGCACGTTGAGGTGACCAGTGGGGAATCCCAGAGCTCTGTTGGACTGGAATCCTCTGGAACACACAAAGCAAGGTGTAGCTTTTTGTTTTTCAGGTTGGACGATGGGGACTGGAGCACAGAAAAATCCTATGTTTGTACCTGGAATCTGGACAGAAGAGGGTTGAATCCGCAGCACCCTGACCTGGTGGTGGATGTTCCCAGTTCTGTCATGTGCCTGGCTTTCCATCCCTCCCAGCCATCACTGATAGCTGGTGGGTTGTTCTTACCTCAGACCATGCTTGAAACATACCCTTTTTTCCTGCAGCCTGGATCCTTCAGTGACACCTGCCTTTATATCCCCTTCTCAGAGAGAGGTGACAGAAGGAAATCCAGCCCTGGCTGTAAGAGAATAAACTTATTTCAGCAGAGCAATATTCTCTTACACCAGAACTGGCTGTGCCCTGCACAGAACTGCCCAACCTTTGAAGCTGGTGGGTCTGTTTCCACCATTGCTCCATTTGTGCATTTGTTCTGAGCTGTCAGACCTTAGATGTTTTGTATTTGTTCTTTTAGGTGGCCTGTTCAGTGGGGAGTTGGTGGTGTGGGACACCAGCAGGACAGAAGACCCTGTGATCTGGAGGACAGGGATGACAGATGACACCCACACTGACCCAGTCTATCAGGTAACAGAGAACACTGACAGCAGACAGGGCTGGGGCAGGTGAGAGTTGCCACTGCTCTGTGTCATCCCTTTGGTTCCCATCCACAGCCAGGCAGTTCACAGACATTTCAGCAGTTACATTCTTTTTTGGTTGGCTATTTTCCCCCAAATCTAGTTCCTGAACAGACAGCCTGTAAAAAATTTTTCACTGTCCAGGATAAATGAAAAGCAGATTGATTCCCAAAGTGTAATTGTTTATTAAGGGAGATGCAGCCAGTGATACTTGGAGTGGTTTAAAAACACAAATGGTAAAGTGTCACTGATCTTGGAAGCTTAAAGCCACATGCTTTAAGGGGATTTACAAGCATGTCATGCAGTCTGGCTTCCTAAGGATTTTGCCCTTCTGGGGCCTTGTGACTCTGGACATTCTGTGTATTTTTCTCATCTGCTACTCAGGAAAATGCTGTTGTTTGGAGCTGGGTGAAAGTGCCATAAATGCCCATCCCAAAACTGAGGGCAGGTGAACCATAGAAACTGTAATGGAGATTCAGCCCTAGACACAGGATGTGTTTCTCTCCTTGCATCAGCCTGTGCCAGCTCTCAGCAGAAGCTCGTTTGGTGGTGCCTGGCTCTGCTCCTGTGCCACCGCAGGCTGCATGGGCTGGGCAGTTGTGACAGTCCCCGTTGTCCTGAGCTCATGGCATTTGGAACAGGTTAACTGGTTACCTGACACCAAGCACAGAAACCACGCCCGGCTCTTGAGTGTGGCGACAGATGGGAAGATCCTGGTGTGGAGGGAGGAGCGGGATGGGCGGCTGGCCTTGGCTGAAGGATTTGCCATCGTGGCTCAGCAGATCCCTCGCAGCACTCGGCTGAAGAAGGTGAGTTCAGCAGCTCAAAGAGTGCTCTTTCCATAAAAACATTCTGAACCCTGGAGCCCAAGTGTCAGAGCTTGCCCTGCTCCAAGAAGGGCCAGGAAAAGCCCCTTCTGAACATACACACCCTTGATCCACAGCTCCTTTGCCATACAGAAATCATTATTGGAAGACTGACAACAGCTGAGGTTTTGCCATGCTCTAAAGAGAAGTTGCCAGGATGTAGAACTTGCTTGTAATGTTAATTCATGTGAAGCCATTTGTAGGAAGGATTCAGTGCTACAAACACGGAGCTGTCACAAGCTGTGCTGTGACCAGCCCGCTGGGTCCCCAGCAGGCTCTGCCTGCGTGTGCCTCTCTGCGGAGCCCCAGCTCACACCAGCTCTGTCTCTCTTTGCCCAGGTGGCCTGGGGAGAGGCAGCCGTGGGGGTGACCTCGCTGTCCTTCTCCCACTTCGATGCCAGTGTGTTCGTTGTGGGTGTGGAAGGCGGGTGCTCCCTGCGGTGCTCCACCACGGCCCGGAGCCCGGCTCTCCCGCGGCCGGGCGGCTCCGTTCCCCTCAGAGCTCCGGCAGAACTCGCCTTCTCCCCTCATGCTGGGCCCGTGTACTCCGTGAGCTGCTCGCCCTTCCACAGGCAAGTGCTGCATGTGGGACACTATCACTGCCTGGCTCTGAACACAAAGTAGCCCCTGGGGGTGTGTACAAGTTCCAAAAAAGGGTCATCTGGCATTAGGAACTTCCCGTTGTGGGAAAAAAACATCCATTGGCTCTGGTGAAGCTGCCTACTGGACTATGCTGTATGTGAGCACATGAGCATATTTGCACCTTCCTTAGATGATCCTGTTTGTTACAATTAAAACTCAATTTAAAGCCAAGGAGATGAAAACGTCCTTCACTTGGGCGATCACTAAGTATCTTAGTGAAGATTTTTCTGACAGCAGTAGCTGTCAGAATTTAAATGAGAAGCTCCCATCTCTTCCAGCAATTCACCCACCATCCGTGGAGGCCCCAAGCCCTGTTTCTGTGAAACATGCTGACAGGCCAGGTTTGCATTTAATTTGCATGAGACAAGCCCAGCTCGAACAATGCCCAGCTCTAGATCAGCAGTTCTCAGGCAGCCCTGGGCCACAACCCATCGGTCAATACAAGCCCTCATTAAGCTTAATTGAGGGCAGTAACAAACAGCCCACAGCACAGCCTGGCAATTGCTGCTTTAGGAAACACAGACCTTTACAAAGCAGGAATATTGTCCGAGGTCATGCTCCTTGACTGATTTCTGTTCTTTATCCTTAGCAATAAAACAAAAAGAGCTGTTTCTTGCTTCCTCCCTCCCCCAGGAACCTCTTTCTGAGCTGTGGGACCGACGGACAAGTTCACTTGCACTCCATGTTGCAGACACAGCCCCTCTTTGCTCTACAGTTATCAAAGAAATACCTGTTCTGTGTATGCTGGTCTCCAGTTCGACCACTGGTTTTTGCAGCTGCGTCTGGGGAAGGCAAGTAACTGCAGGTGCCTCCTCTTGAGCATAAAATTAAGAGTGTGCTGGGTATTAGTCAGGTCAATTGTACTGATTAGCAGATCCCACAAGCACAGAGCAGTGCCCGTTGTTTTCACTGTGTAATTAGTAAAAAGGAGTAATTTCTAGCTTTAACAAGGTGAACCAGCAGTTATTTTTCCCTTCTGATGGTACCTTTAAATCTGTTGCCACAGTCATCCACAGGAATACAGCACAGCGAGATCACTGTGGCTAAATATATTTCCAGCTTGTTTTTGACATCTACTTCCAGAACTAATGGTTTAAAATGAAAACTTTTTCCTTAGAAAATTGCCTAAACGTTTTTGAGTTAAAGAATGGAGATTTCACAGAATTTGGCAAGCTGGTTTCAGGTTTCTGACAGTAGAACAAATCCATGCTGCCTGCAGGAATGTCAGCTGTCTGTCACAGCCTAGACACCCATCAGCAGGGGAAACAGGTTAAAAATAACTCTCAGTGCCAGACTAAGCAGATACTCACCTGCTGATACAATGTCTGTTGCCATGAAGCTGCAATGAATGTTTGTGTCTGCAGGAGAGGTGCACCTGTTTGACCTGGCGAGGAGCACGCAGAAGCCCACAGTGTCCCTGAAGCAGTCTGTGAGTGACTGCCCTGTGTATTGTTTGGAATTCAACACCAAGCACACGCGGCTCCTGGCAGCAGGGGATGCTGCTGGGACAGTCAAAGTCTGGCAGCTGAGCTCCGACTTCACTGAGCAGGGACCAAGGGAAATGAGTCACCTGGAGCAGCTGGCAAGTGAGATCATGGACTGAGGGAGCAGCACAACAGCTGTGTGAAGCTTGTAACTGCCCTGACTCCAGGAACAATTCCCCACTCACCTGTTCCAGCGTTGGCCTGGAAAACACAGGTAACCAACAGCTGGAGTTGCCTCCACATAACAGTTAAATTTGCATTTAACCATTAAACACAAGATGATGTGGTTCGACCAGTAACTTTTATTGAAGCACACTGCAACATGTTTCTTTTCCCTAAGAGTTTTAAGCTAAGCACTTTAAGGTTACATCATAAAGTAACATTGATTATTGTAGAGCACAAAGAGAGAGAGACACATGCAGAGCTACAGTCAGCAAACATGAGCATGTCCTTTGCATCTTTTGGTACTAGTGTTTCAGATCAATTCACAAAGAGTGAACGTGTAAATTCTATGTAGTCGTAGGCAGAAGGCAGTTCCCTGCCCTTGCCATCCATGTAGGGTTTCATGTGAGAGATGCAATAATCGGCCTGTTCCCGGGTCAGGTTCTGAAAGAGAGACAGCGTGGGGGTGAGAGGGCTCTGGGGCTGCCAAGGGGCTTTGTCAGGCAGCCCTCCCATTCCCTGGGGCAGAAACCAGAGCAGCACAACTACGCCCAGCATGGAAATGCTCTGGCTGTTGGCACTATTTGGTTAAGGGTTGGAAGGCCTGACCAGAGTCTTCCCACCAAATAGAAGACAGAGCAGGTAACTGGAACAAGGAAGCACTGCAAACTCTTTATTTCCCTGCCAGCTAGTGGTATTCAGACAGGAAAAACTTGCTGTTTTGGCAGGGCAGCGAGAGGGAGGAGATGTTCATACTGTCTAAACTTAGGCTCAAGCTCTTCCTTTGAATTGCTGTCTGGAGAAACATCCCCCATCTAGTTTCCCAAATGATGGAAGGGAAGTTCTGAGGACAGTGCACTCCCTTCCAGGCCTTTGAGCAGCTCTTGTTTTATTCAACCTGAGCAGTTCTTTGGTACCTAAAGCTTTTCCTCTTCCTCTGTGGAGCCAAGAAAGCAACTGAGTAGGACTGTCACAGCAATTCCTCTGTTTGCTGCAGGGGATCCCCTGGCAGGGTCAGAACTCACTCAGCCTCAGTGACATGAGCCTCCAAGCCATTCCTGCTGGGCTTTATCTATGAACAAAAGTCTTGTGTGTTCCTCCCTGGGGGTTGACAACCAGCACTTACCTGGTAGAGCTCCTCCTTGGTCACGTAGGGCTTCCCCTCGGAGCTGAGGGCGCGGAAGGCGCTCTCGATCTCCTCGCTGGATTTGACGTTCTCCGTTTCCCGGCTGATCATGAAGGCCATGTACTCCTGCAGCGAGACGTGTCCATCCCTGCCAGCGAAACACAGTGTGAGCACCCAGAGCACAGCACTGCCAGGCCCTCCAGAGAGGGGCTGGAACTGTTCTGGAAGGAGTGGAAGTCTTAACGCAGGAGACTCAACACCAGATCATTCTCTCAAAGTGAATTTCTTCTTTACAAACGTCAGTCTTGCCTTCCTTAAGGCTTTCACATGAATGACTGTAAAAACAGCCTCAGCTCTCAGCCTGTGAAAAACCTTCCAGCCAACTCCCCAGCCAACACCTCCATGTATTTTGCAGTACAGAAAGGTCCAACTCACATACCTGTTGGGATCTACAGTGTCAAGAATAGACTCAAACTCAGGGTCTGGCTCTCCTTCCTCAACCATGGGCAGATCATAGCCGAGAGAGCGCAAGCAAGATTTAAACTCCTGGTGGTTAAGTCGTCCAGATTTGTCCTTGTCAAAGTGCCTAAAATCATAAAACCAGAACCCACGTGTGTCAGTTATTGAGTCCTGAGAGCTGTAAAGTGAGCTGAAAACTAGATCAAGGTTATAACCAACCCCTACTCTGTACAAATGAGTTTGTATCAATAAATAGTTCTCTCTAGCATACATGAAAAAAATGCACAAATTCTTAACTTTGCTTAAAAATCATCCCTTCCCCACCCAAAAAAAACCCCAGCTGTATTCCCAACTGGAATGCATTGGCACTGTCAGCAGCAGGGGCTGCAGGCTGTTGCCCTCTGGCAGCAAATGGAGCAGCTCAGCACAAAGTGGGGCAGACAACAAAGGAGCCACAAATGGATCCTGCAAACAGGAGCCGTCCATGTGCCAGAAATATCTCCCAAGCCTTCCTCTGGCCTGTGTTCCTTGCAACTCACTTGAACATCATGCTGAACTCCTTCAGAGCCTCCTCGGTGACTCCAGTGGTGTTCCTGAAAAGGAAGCAGCAAAGCTGAGTAGCAGTTCCTGAGCTGTGGTACTCCAAGTCCAGCACCTGCACCACACGGTGAGGACAAAGGAGCAAACAACCATTCCATGTGGGAACACTTGTACACACTTATTCCACAGAATAAAACCATTCTGCTAAGGTCCCACCCTTGCTCATGGCCAACATGAGCTATTCCAAAACTGCTCACTTCATCCCTCTGAAGGGAACTGGGAGGTGGTGGGGATGTACAAGCTCGCTGCATCCACTGTTCTGAGCACAGGAGACTCTAGCACAGACCATGCAAGGCTGGCTGCAGGCATGGGCAGCTGTGGCTCCTGTCTTTCCTCCCACCCCAGTCAGACACTTCAAACCACACATGGGCCAGGCTGTACCGGGCTTGGATCTGCTGCTCCAGGTTGTGTTGCATCCTCATCCCCAGCTGGTCCAGCTGGTCCCACTGCTGTGCCAGCCCCACAGTGCTGTGTTCTGTGTATTTGTTGTCCAAGATAAGTGCCTCTTCCATGGCTGCTCCAAGGTCCTCAATCTTCTTTAGCTGGCTCCTCATAGCTCGGATCTCTTGGTGCTTGCGCTGTGAGAAGGGAGCAAAGAGGAGAGAAATCATGGAGCACCAAAAAAAAAACCTTTAAAATGTTAGAACAGAGGCTGGCAGGGGAGGAAGGGTTACACTCTTCTTTTTCTCCTAGGACTTTATGTCCATATACTGGGATTTGTGAAATAAGATTCAGAGCAATGTTCATCTTCATGCTCACTATTGGAAACTAGAGCTTGCAAACCAGTTCTGGAGACTAAAAAACTTCTTATTAGGAAATGTGCTAAAAATACTGTATCCTCTCTGCCCTACCCCATCTCCTCTAGCAAAAACGAAAAAAATGGAAAACTACATCAGTGTTGTTTAATGGCCTGCAATGTAAGCAGACATCAGATATGTAAACAGATAATCCCAGAGGTCTCTTCAGTATTACAAATGTCTAAAATCAATTAAGATTTTCCCACACAATTCCATGCATTTCTCTTCCCGCTCTGTGTTCCCAAGCCAGCTGGAAATGCTGTTTTAGCCATAGGTGCACATCACTTACTTTAGTAGCTTCTAGCTGTGACTCCAGTGTTCCCGATTCCTCCACCATACACGACCTAAACACAAAACAAGAGTGAGAGAAGGCACTTACCTCTTAAAAAAATGGAATGTGGGGCTTGAAATTAACAGTCCTTCCTTGAAATGAAAAATCCTTTCAGATATTTAAACACTGGTTTTGTGTTTTGTTTATTCTGACTCATCCTATTTCAGACTGACACTGTACATTTTGTCTGATTCTTATTTCTGTATATAGTTAATTTCTAGCCCCATTTGAAAGGCAACGTGATCAGCAGCCACACTTCATGCCAGACTCAAAGCACCCGCTTTACTGGACCTCATGGAATTAGAATTTAGTGCAGTCCCACCCCTCTGCCCCGTGCCCAGCACACACCACACACACCAACTGCAGGTGAGTCACTGGGGATGGGCTGTATTTGCAGTCAGGTACAGGAGCTCTACAAAGGTGTGTTACAAAGGGGAAAATGAGGGTAAAAAAAGATGGTGAGAACTACTGGTTTGGTTGAAAAGTAATCTTAATGTGGCATAATCCTTGCAGAGAGCTACAGACCTCTGCTGCTCAGCAGTGCCTGGTGGAAAGGTGCCTTTCCCACCCCACCTCTCCATGCTGCACCCAGAGCAGCTGAGGTTCAGCCACTCTGCCCAGTGATTTCCACCCTGAGCTTTACATGCAGGTCCCCACAGTGGCCAGGGGCTCTGAGATCTCCTTCATACAGACTAGCTATGGACAGTCTCTGGATGCTGCTTTTCCCCCACCCCAAGATCCCAAGCAATCTCTAAGCAGCCGTGTTTGGGAATCTCTGTCCTTCCAACACGTACGGTGAGAGCTCGCACTGGATGACCCACACATGGACAGTGAGTCTGGGTGCTGTGCAGGTGGGGTGTCCTCTGACTCTGGGGTATTAAAGTTCCTAAAACCTGAATCTCTGGTATTTCAGTCACTAAAACCAGGTTTTCATCCCCACTGGACTCTGTCTTCCCACATGTTTTTGAGCTTCTTGAGAATGGGGATTTCAAGTGCTGAATCACTCTGTAGCAATGAAAATGCACCAAACATCTGGGTGTTTCTCACCACAGGGTTAAGGCTCAGACTCAACGCCTGCCTAGAGATGAAGCGCACGCCCAGAGCCTTGAGCAGGAAGCTGGGAACCAACCGTGGAAAGAACCAACAGGGAAACAAACCTCCAAGCATCTCTAAGCCGTGAAAGTTAGTTGGAAGGAAAGCGAGCCTTGGAATTAACAAGTGCGTTTGAAAACCAAAGTGAGGTAAGAAAATAAGAGGAAAAAACCTTCCAGATAGATCATCCCCAACTTCATACTGATAGACACGAATGACACGACGATATGCTATGCTAGTCAAAGGAAAGAAACCAAGTAAATTCCAAAAAGGAAGAAAGAAAGAACAGAGGAAAGAACACACCAAAACACGGCCACTGCAGTGGAGCCACACTCCAAGCCAGCACTGCCTTGCAGCAAACACAAGCAAGTACTTAATGAGAGAAAATTATTTAAATGCTGGTTGCACATACACAAAAATAAGCCATTATTATTTTCATGTAAGTCACAAAAAAGTGAGTCTCGGTAAGAGACAAACTGAAGTTCTGCAGTTAGCTCATCTACAGATCATTTAAAAGTATTTTATTTCCTAAACTCCAAATTGTTCTTCCTCCCTTCCCCAAAGAACACCCCTCCCAGGCAGTGCTGGGCACACACAAGCTGCAAAGCAAGGAGTGTGCATGGCAGTTCTTCTCCTGACACTTTCCTGAAGCTCTGCCTTCCCTCTTGCCAAGCCAGGCTAAGCACAGCCAGTGCCTCTTGGAACTAAATCCACATTTTTAATCTATTCACAGAGAATTAGGGACAAATTCTGCCTGGCATATCAGCAGCCCTCTGGTAATTTGTTCAACAAAAGAGCCTGGCATGAGGATCCCTAACTCTGACCCTGCATCTTTCAGTGAATGGCTCCTTTCTGTTCACTCGCTCTTGGATACCAGAACTAATCTACATCACTACTTGACAAAGGAGCAGGGAATTCTGCATCCATTCCAGGAAAATCTGCTCCATTCCATTAAACTGTACAACAAAACCAGGGCAAACTATTTTTATCTGGCAGAACACAAGAGACAGTGATCACTACAGAGCAACTAAGCAGCAGAATTATCTGTGAAGATTCCATCCTTCTATTAGGAAAAGCTTTCTCTTTAGGAGCAAGGCCCTGGCTTCCTTCAGCCCTGTGCACAGGCTCACACACAGCCTCTGCCCTGGCCCAGAGACTGCTGCCATTTGACATCACAACTTATCACAAAGCTTCCACTGTGCTGAGACTCGGCCTGCTGAAGGAATTTATCTGGGCAGACACATTGCAGAGGCTTTGGTAGTCTGAAAAGATCTGATTATTTCCTTTCCACTTCCAGACAAATGGCCAGCACACATCCTCGTCAGGAACCATTGCTGTGGACACAGAGTGCGCTTAAAACTGCTGGCAAATTCCAACAGCTTCTTCAATTCATGTTGGAAGGTTGGTTTTCTCCTATCAAGGCTAAAATCTGTGTGGGCCATGGTTCTGCAGCAGATTAAAAATGGGCAGTTCATATTTGCAAACTATAGGGTTTTAAGACTTGTAGTATCAGCAAAATGTTGTAAGAATCTTCCCTTCTCCTTATCAAAACTTTGGAGATTTCATTGTTCTCAGAACAGTTATGGTCAAATGTTTTATTTCACTAGGCAAGTCTCTTAAGCTGAAAAACTAGAAATATCAGAATAGCCTGCCTTTGGAAAGGAGCTACACTCACATATCTTCTCAACTTAAGGGCCTTTTCCTGTGCAAGCCCTCAGAGAAAGCAAGAGCAAAAGTCAGGAATTCCATGGTGTGCCAGTGGCTGCCTGTTGTAATTCTGCTTTTGTCTAGGAGATTGTTATGTTTCTACGGGCTTACAGCTAACTATTCCAAAATCTTGTTTCCTGTGTCTGTGCACCTCAGCAAAAGTTTGCTCTTTTTAAATAAGAGGGGTTTGAGCACAGCTTTCACAAGCGATGTAACAACAGGAGAAAACACACAGAGCAGAACACATCACCAAAATTTGAAAGATACAAAATTCAATACTAACCCATCTAGCAGGTAAGTCCTGTAGAATGTGAAGATCCAAACATCAGGCAGCAGGACAGAGACAAGACAGTAAGAGAGGGATAGAGATTTGGGTGGGAAGCAAACATCAAAAAGTTAAAAATCATATTCATGTTTCATTATTTCATGAAGACACATATAGAACTATTTGTAAACACACAGACAGAGAATCACAGGGTTACATAGAACAGAACTCACCTCCTCTGACCCCCAACCAGAACCTGTCAGAGCTGCTGACAGCACGACTGAGTGCAGGCACCTGCAGTGCTCAACCTTGAGACTTTTTATTTCTAACACAGTTGTTACATCTTTACTCCCTCTTCTTAGAGAAATTTCTTATTAGACAGTAGCCCAGGGAAATGATTACAAAGTTTTAAGCTTTTTTCACATCATCTTTCTCTATTTGAACTCCAGTAAGATTCCCAATATACTGCTCAATACAAAAGGGGCATTAACAGAAATCCTGCTGGCACTTCAGAGTCTGCTTGGAGCTATTTGTGCTCCACCTCCCCAGCTGTGCTACAGCCTAGTTCAGGAATAACTGGAGAAAAATGAAGTCCTGGATAACTGGAATTACTGCAGGAAAATTAATTCAGAAATAGGAACATTTTTAAAGACTGGTGTTCCAGGGCTTTCCTTGGGCCCTCCCTCAAATCCCAACTGGAGGGAATGGACAAGTCCTGATGCACTGTTTTTCAGCAGGAGACATTTACAACTTTGACAGTCCAAAGAGATGGAGGATGAACACAAATACTACCTAAGGCATTCTCTAAGGGCATGTCCTGGAAAGACAAACTGTACCTGGTCTCCTGAATCCACTGATGGAAGGCATTGGCATGCTGAGCAAATTCCTGACGCAGTTTGTCATTTTCTTCCTGCCTTCGCTGTTCCTTCTGCAGCTCCAGTTCACGTTCCTGAGAAATGAACAACAGTAATTTCAGAGAAATCATGGGATTGGTCTCATCCTGTAACAGAAAGCAAAAACTAAAAGCACAGTTCTGAGCCTCAAAACAACACTGAATGCTTGGTGTCCTGGATACCTAGAAAAAAGCATCTCAGGTGGTAATTCAGAACTGAAGTCCTGTGAAGTGCAACTGAACCAGCAGTTGCTTCACTGCATAGCAGAAAAGTTAAATTTCTGTTACAGTTAGGAAGTGAGACATGCATCTTGCCTTTGGAAGAGCCAAATGGAAAACCACGAGAGCAACTGACAATAGCACAAGTTTATAGTTAACGGCAATTTTTCTTTGCTCGGGAATTTTGAAATATTTTGACTGTATTATGGTGACAAACTCTTGTACCCATCTCAGAGAACAACTTCCAGGGATGGCTGAAAGGTCGTAAAATAAGAAGAGACTCTTTCCCTCACTGACTTGCCTTGATAATTTTCTGCAGATTCCTCCAGGTTTCTTCAAGAGCCTCCATAGTGAACCAAGTGTAGGGGTTGGAGGCCACACGGAAGCTCTTGATCTGGCGATCAAGCTCTGCCAGCTGGTTGAAATCAGCCTGGGCAGAACTCAGGGAGGAGCGGAAAGCGTCGTGAGCTTCTCTCAGGGCTTTGATTTCCTCCAGTGAGTTGCAGCGCACAGGATCCGTCAGGTCCTCCTCAGCATTCTCAAACCAACTGTTGAAGGCAGAGGCCTTCTTTGCAAAGGTCAGGAAGAGATCCTCAACCTTGAAAAGAGAAAAAATCCAGTTGTTCAGTAATGGAAATATTCTGTATGAGCTCATCTGGAATTAACATGCAAGAATTTGCCTTGCAAGCATCTCAGAAATTCTTATGTTAATTCTCCAGGATCTCCAAAATGGTTAGTTGCAAAAGCATGAACAAGCTACAAAAGTTGCAAGTGTGTATTTTTTATCAAGTGCACAATTAGTTTTTTGTAGCCCCATAGTTGGCCACTCACCTTTCTGAAGTGCTCCTGAGCCTCCAAGAGTTTCTTTTTCCTGGTAGCAGAATTAGCCAGTAGCTGATTCCAGCGTTTCATCAAGGAAGCATGCCGGGCCTCGATGGCCTTGGACTGGATGTGCTTGGCTGCGAGCAGCTGGTCTTTCAGAGCAGTGATGTTTGCAATTCCCTCCTGCTGGAAAGCCTGAAGCCCAGCATCAAATGTTTCCTGAAGCATTAAAAGAACAGAAGGTATTTGAGATTGTATTTTTCTTTAGCTTTTCCAATATATTTCAATATTTAGCCTTTCCAATGTATTTCAAACATGGATTCTTGTGTGTTCACAAGAGTTCAGCTGGTGGGGTGGCAGCAGCATCAGCACTGACCTGTTTGGTGAGCAAGGTTTGCACTGAAGAGAGGTCACGTCCGTAATCATCTGTCTTCAGACTGTTTTCCTTCTCTCCTGGAAAATGAAACAAATTTTGCAAAAATGTAATTTATCCATCTCAAACATTCCCTGTGTTCCAGATCAGATTACTACAAAGGCATAAAGCAGGGACAGCACTGCTGATTACTCTGGGCTTAGGTCTGCTTGTTACAACAGCACATGAGGAGCTACTGGACACTTTTGGAAATGAAGGAGTTTATGGTTTGTTTGTGACCAAATACTGTACTTCAGTACAGAACATACCTATCCATGACTCCACCACATCTGCCTTCCAGTTGAACTGGAGGAAGGCTGAGTTCTCATCCAATTTGGCTTTCCTCTGAGCTGCTGCTTTCTCCAGATCTGACACCTTGCCTCTGAGCCCCTTCATCTTGGCAGTGATATTCGCCTCGTGGTGATTGTTCTACGTGACAGGGAGGGAAAAAAATATAGCCATCCTGTATGATGTTAAAGTCATCTGAGGCATTCAGGACATTGGTGACAGAGCAAGGACTTCAGCTAAAAGATACTGTCTCAGAAACAGCTTTGAAAGCAAAAACCAACAGCTTATTCAGCCACAAAAAATGAGTAAGAGCTCTTTTCAAAGACATGACAGAGAAGAGCAAGTCTACTGTAACATGAAGATGTCCTGGGGAGCCTTTGAAGGCTTCTCTTTCCTAGTTCATGCTCACCTTTTTAATGAGATCCTCTCCATTAGCACAGACATCATTCACTCTGTCCTTGTGGACAGTAAAATCAGTCTCAAATGCCTCATGCTTCTTCAGCAAACCCTGCAAATACAAGATACAGGCACTTTTAAAAATAATTTCTCACCATTTATTAAAAAGTAATTAATTTTATAAATCAGTTAGCATAAACTTCTGTCAAAAATTAATCTTAGCTGGTTAGCACAACTTACTGGTTTTCTGTGGACAAAAGGAAACTGAGACTGACTTCCAATCAGAGGTCAAGAGATACAAAGCTACATCAAACTAAAAGTAATTTCTACGGGAAATAACATTACCGGGATGCTTTTATAAAGTGAATTTACATTTTTTACAATGTAGGACTTCAAAAGGAACAAACAACCTCTAAATTGTAAAGACAGTTAAAGAAAAGGTTTGTTATGCTCTAACCAACAGTAATGCAACAATAAAGTGCTGACAACTTCCTCCATACCTGGATAGCAGCAAGTGTGTCCCCATAATCCTCACTGGCAACCAGAGTCATTTTCTCATTGATCCAAGCTTCTTCTTCCTCAACATTTGCTACAAACTGCTGATACTCCAGAGACTCCTCCAGACGCTGGCCCCTGTGTGGGGAAGGTAAAACTAGTCAGTGTTGCTTTATGGCATTGAGATGTAAGATATAAAAACAATGTGCAGAGCCTGAACCTTATCATTCACACTTCACTCCTCCAGCAGCAGCCATGGCTGGAGCTCTAGGAATTCCTTGGACTACAAAGCCTGCAGCTGCCAAAGGACTGGAGCAAACTCTCTCCAGGAAAAATCAGGAAATATCTCCTGTAGTGGATTAAAGCCAGCTGATTGCAAGGCTGTGGTTTCCAAGTGGTGAAAGAAAAGGCTAAACACAACATACACCTTAAAAAGAGGCTCATGTTTCTACTGAGGAACATTGTCAGTAGAGTCTGTGATAGCTGCTGTTACATCATATTCCTAATAAGCCACACCCTGAAATTTCATAAATTTGATCATTGTAACTTGTCCGTGTAACTTGGAATTAATACTGAATTTTACAGAAATTCATACCTAGCAGCTGCCAACTGTTTTAACTCTTTCCAGTGATCCACAAACTGAGCCAGTCTCTGCTGTATCTCCTCCTTTCCAATTGTATTGTCATCTGAAAGCTTCTTACCCGTGTCCAGAACACCCTAAAGAGAAACAGTTATTGGAACATTACCTGCCTTCCTCATGTGCATTGTTTGGGGTCCAGCAAAACTACTGCTGGCTTTCATCTCTTCCACAGTCGAGAAAGGTGCTGCTTACAGAGAATCTGTCACGGGGAGAGGCTTTTACCTGGATAGCAGGTTCGTGGGCAGCTAATTCTGCTTCTAAGCGCTTGTGTTTTTTCCTCAGGTTCTGCACACCAGTCAGGTCTCTGCCATAGTCCTCTGAGCTAACCAACAGTTTCTTCTCTCTAAATTCAACAGACGACAGAGAAAGATAAAATATGAAAATTACTTCTAAAAGTCCAACCTGACAAAGAAAACAAAAGCCCCTCTGATATACAACTGCTTTGCCTTGTACAAAGATCTTGGAGGCAAATTCCTGTGTGAAGAAAAGAAGGTGACAGAGGGCCCATCATTTGTCTTCGAAGGTCAGAATTCCTCTGTACTGTATTCTTTTTAAAAATATAGATGTCTTTTGTAAAGTTTTCCAGATTTTGTTTTAAAAGCATGACAAAAGAAGTGCTCTAACTTGAATGATTTCTATCAGCCTCATGTCCTTCCCTCCTCCTGAGTTACTAACAAAAATGTCAAAAGACCATTTGATTAATGACAACAACTGGCTAGAATCAAGAAAGTACTTGAAACTGAAAAAGGTTTGAATTTTTGGTAGGAGCTTTTCCAAAAAGACTAGAATGAAATATCTGAGTCTAAACAGTGTTTTTGTGCTTACTGGGATTAGACCAAAGAAACTGCAGATAAGAAACCACACCCAAAGCAGTTTTTGTGGACTCCTATAGATGCACAGTTGTTGGAAGGCAGCTCTAAAGGCACACTAAAGGATATGAGTGTAGTTGGCAAGCCCAGAACTTCCCAAATACCCACTTGATCCAGGACTCCTCGTCGTCCATGTCACGGAAGAACTGGTGCAGGCGGTGGCTCTCGTTGAGCTTGGCGCGGCGGGCGCTGGCCATGCCCTTGATGCGCTGGAAGCGCCCGTTGATGGTCTCGCGTTTGTCCTTCACTTGCGACGTGTCAAAGGCGCTGCTGGTCATCAGACTGTCAGCCTGGCTGTTCAGGTCCTTCAGGCGGTCCTGGACGTGGAGGGGAGAGAGAGCAGGGATTGCTCAGAGCTTGTTTCTGTGCTCATTATGTCAGGATGAAAATCAGAATCTGACTCGCAGTCACAGGTTTTGTTAAAAACCACATTTCGAGAAGTTTGTGACTGCAGCAGGTGTCAGGAGCTGTACCTACAGAATTTGCTTATGACTATGATTTGTCTTCCAAAACTAAAAGGGAAGCAGTACCTCATGAGCAGATATATCAGCTTCCAGTAACTGGTGTTTTTTCAGAAGGTTGTTAACAGATGCCAAGTCCTTCCCATAGTCTTCAGATGCCAACAAAGCCTCCACCTAGGGATGGAGAAGGAAACGTGGATTGAAGAACAAGTTGTGTTTCATGAACTCCTTGAAACTGTAATGCTTTAAAACCATGCATATTACTTCTCAATTTTCTACTAAACCTTTACCTTGTCACCTGTTTAATACCTAAAAGGTTCCATGCAAATTTGCTTTTTCTCACCTTATTGTTCATAACTAATAACACATACACAAGAATTTTACTAGTAATAAGGATTTTTCAAAATAAACCTAGACTTCCTCAAAGGTAAACAGCACTCCACAAAATCTAACATCAGCAAAGGTAATAAAAACCGAAAAAGACACTTTGCAAGTAATTAACTCCCATCTTATTACCTCTGAAAGCCAAAAGTCAAAGTCCTTGATGCCAGTATTGAAATTCTGTTGCTTATTAGCTTCTTTCAGTTTCTGACTCTTCTCTGCTGATTTCTGTACCAGGAATTGCCACTGGTCAGCCAGGGCAGCCAGGCGTGCCTGTCAGAAAGTGGGAAAGATAAGTAAATGTCACAAATGAAACATAAAAAAAGTTCTGTGAAAAACCAGAACATGGTGGAAGTTTGGCTATTGATTCCAGGTATGCAAGTTAGAATCACTATTTTGAGCTGCCCAGCTGTAATTTACACCTCAATCAGAGGACCAGAAAACTTATCCTCCTTGAGACCAAAGCAGAATGATTCACCTGATCTGCACTGTGTAGCTGAAATACAAAAGCTTCTATAAAGCAAGATTTGTTCTAGAGGGACACTGTCCTGCCTCAGTTACCAAAACACTGCTGAAAGCAAAGCCAAGCAAGACTCGAAGGTGCCCACCTTGACGGCGTCCTCGCTGCCGGCGCACGCGCCCCTCTCGATGAGGGAGTTGCCCATGTCGATGACGCCGCGGATGCGGTCGGCGTTGGCGTGGAGCTCAGCTTCAAAGGCCTGGTGCTTCTGGTGCTTGCTCTGCAAGGACAAACCCAACACCATCAGGCTCTGCACAAGGGGCTCCTCCATTGTTCTCATGGGCTGGGTGGTCATCAGCTTTGTGCACAGGCTGAGCTGAAGTTCTCTCTGGGTAGGGTATTTACTGCTCGCTCCAGTGGTTACTCTCATTACCTGAGAAACCACCAAGTTTTCACCTGGCAAAACTGTGGGTGAGCTGATACACAGAACTCTGGCAGCATGTTCTGCATTTCACAGGTGCCAATGCAAAATTCCCTGCACTGAGCTGAGCTGTTACTGCAGTAAAGATTCCTAGTTTTCAATGCAGCCCTTTGAAAAGCAGCAATTACACATACCCTGAGTAGATCATCCTTTCTACTCCTACAGTAATTACACAAATTCCTACTTCCCTTCCTAATCTATAGGTAATTAACAGAAATCACTGCTCCAGGTTATCTGTGCTTTCTGCACAGTTCTGATATTAGACATGCACAGCCCCATTATATATAGATAGATAGCTAAATACTGAATTAACAGCCAAATATTCTATGAAGACATAACTGAATTATTTACTAAGAATTTTTCTCTGCCAAATTGAGAGCACCATGAGAACAACAGGAGCCTTGGTGTGGGAAGGAGTGTGCAGCTCTCGTGGATCCATGATCCATCCACCCACCACAAATATGACAACAGCACAAAAGTGACAAGACAGAATTTGCAAGTGTAAACTGGAAATGCTAGTGACGTTGGACATGGATAGAGAGTGTCCTAGAGAATGGGATGAAAGAAAATGTTAGATCAAAAATAAAAAAGGAAAAATACTATAGCGCTGGTACGAGAAATTCTGCATGAGCTGCTTCATTTTGGGAACTGTAAGCCCCAAATCCTGAGATTTGGGGAAGCATATCCTTCAAAGCTAGATCTACCAACTTGAAAAATTCAATTTAAAAGCTGCCAATTGCATATCTCCATATAATTACCATGACAACAAATTGCAGACAAGCCTTTCTAGTTCAATATAAATTTTTTCCCAACTAAAAAAATAGTAATTTAATGTACCACACTCTGAAGTGACAAATTATTCTTTCATTTCTTACTCGTTAGCTTCCCCTTTCTTTGTTCTATCTTCTCCCTCCACATAACTTCATTTTACTCCACTTCTTGGATTCTTACAAGTGCTGTCAGCTTTCCATCTGGTACATCTCTTTTTCTGGAGTGTTCTTTCTGTTTTATTCCCTTCTATACTCTTGCAAGAACTAAGCCAATCAAGTTCTATCATTTACTGAATCCTCCATCTTCATCATCTGAGTCGACAAACACAAGCTCACTGATTTGACATTATGACCTGTGTTAAATCATCACAAGTGAAGATCAAACAGCCAAATTTCTGAAAACGGGGGACAGATCCCCATTTTCCTATGGGCTAACTCCTAAAAAAGCCTAAACTACATCATTAACACAGCATAAATTAAACAGATCATGCAGAACACCTGCAAAACAAATACATAAATAAATTATGCTGAATAGGAATTAACAAAAAAGCCACACCCATAGGATGAGGATCAACAGCTGTACCTGGATGGAGGTCAAGAACTAACAGAAAACAAAGAGATTGCATGAACTGATGGATGGAGCAGCAACCAGAGCTTGGGCTTACACAGAAGCTTATACAGAGAAAATAAATTCACATACCAGGCTAGTCCAAACTACTTACCAGCAGTTTGGAAAGCTATAAAACAGATTGAGAGAAGTAGTTCAGTGCATTCATACTACTCCATAAACCAGAATTAAAATACAAGAGGTAACTTTATTCCTTAATACTGAAAAATAAATGAGATTTCACATTTTATAATGTAAAAGAGTTGAGACCCAAGAACTCCATTTCATTATTGTCTAGATGCTGGGAGAGAGACAGAACAGACACTTGGGTTTCTTTAGGAAACTTTCTGCTGCAGATACCACATATCTTATTAATTATATGCATGAATAATTAATTATATGCATGAATAATTACTAACCGAGTCCTATTTTGGGTCTCCTTTCATGCATAATGTAACTTCCATTTTCTCCTTGTTGAAAGGAGAACATGTCCAACATGATGCACTATTCTGTCATCTCTGAACAAGAATTCCTGAGCATGGATTTTCAAACTAGAGCAGGCCTTGCAAAGTTAACAATGATATTCTGATTTTTAAGCCAACAACCACATTCACCTGGATATTTGTGGGATCCTTATATGACTCATCACTTGCAGTCTGGAGCTTTTCACTGATCCAGGCTTCTATTTCATCCACATCACGACTGAACTGCTGGAGGGTCTGAGACTCTCCCAGCTTCGATCTCTTCTCAATCATTTGGGCTTTCAGACGAAGCCACCTGTAGTAATTTGACACATACAATGAACAAAACACTAGAGCCACATGAGGCATCACCTTCAACAGCTACAGAACATCCCTAAAGAGGATTTCCAGGCATCTGCCTTCTCCTCCCAGGCAGCACTGACCTGTCCAGGACCTCGTTGCGTCTGTTGGCGATGACTCCCTTGGCGTAATGATCTGCAGCAATCAGCTGGTCAGCAAAGGACTGCAGGACAGCAATTTTCTCTTCCTGTTCAAACCAGAAACCATGAATTAGAACTGTGGTTCCCTAAAGTCAAACGATGAGCAGTGCCTTGAACAAAACAAGCCTTTGGGCTAAAACCTTCAGTAGTATGATCTCTGAATAAATCTAGGCAGTTTTCTGCTACAAGAAACTAGAAATATACCCTTTTCTGCCACAAATAAAGGGAAAAAGTAATTTCAAAGCAGTAGATTTACACAAATACCTGCAACTATTTCTACACTGTTTGTAGGCAATGGAATACATCCTGATCTGCACAAGTTGCTTCTAAACTCCTGCAGCAAATTCCACATGGCTGAATATTTGGAACTGAACTTTAGAAGCTATACATAGCACAACTCCTTTTGCTAATGATTCACATGAGAAAAAGGAAACTATTTTCCCCTTACTTCAGCTACACTTCTCACCTGGACATTGATTGCTTTATCGAAATCTTCATGTTTTTTGATGAGTGCCTCCACACTGTCCAAGGAGTCTCCTTTATCCTCTGTATTTAAGAAAGCCTCCCGGGCAGCCATCCAGTTTTCAGCCTGTTCACAGTCCCGATGAAACAGCTGGAAAGGAAAAAAATCCAAAGCATGAGCAAGACAGCTCAAGAGCACTGTTATCACCATGAAAGGTTAAACTTCTTAATGAATAGAGGAATTATTTTTCCTATCCAAACTGAAGCAGAGTACCTGTAGTTCCAGGCACTGGTCCAGCATCATTCTGCGCTGGACCCAGGCCTTCTCCAGGTCTGTCCGTTCTTGGTCCAGAATATCCAGTTTCTCCTTGATCTCTGGGCTGGCATAGTGTCCATGGGCAAGAAGCTGTTGTCCAAACTGTTCAAATGCCTGGAAAGTGCCAGCTCTTGCATCTATTTCCGTGCGGTGCTCCTGCAAGGGGCAGAGATGTGCTGTTCAATAACTAGAGCTGGAACTGATCTATTTTTGGAACTCCAATTGGAAAGTGCCAGAAAAAAGAAACATTTGTTGATGTTTATGATACACTTATCTTTCACATACCTGGTGCCTTTCCAATAAAGCTTCAGCTCCAGTCACATCCTTTGCAAGTTCATCTGAGGAGACCAGGCCCCGGATCCCATTGATCCAAGACATGAGGTCCCTGCGAACACACAGTAATAGAGAATTTTTCCCTCCCTCCACTGAAATAAGTCACAACAGGGAGAAGAGTCCTTTTCTGAACCCTTCACAGAAATATTCCTGTGGGAACAATAAGCCATGTATACTCCACTAATAATAAACAGATTGAGAGGGGGAATGGCATCACTACCTGAAGTCACTGAGGAAACGCTGCAGGTCGTGAGAATCTCCGAGCTTCTCCTTGCGCTGGTCAGCACGTTTGCCCAGACTATTCCAAGCCTGATTCAACTCAGTGCATTTTTCCTGGAGATCTTCAGCAGATTCTGGATGTGACTGGATTAGACGCTGGGCAGTTTCACCAAGAGAATTCACCTAGGATTACAGAAAGGGAAATGAACACAATGAAGACAGAGAGAACTGCCATAGTTCGATCATTTCTGGTAGATAAAAAGAAAGCTTTTGGGTTTTCTTCCTCAGAATCTCACCTTGTCTCCCAGAGCTGCCAAGTCTCTCTCAAAGCCTTCATGTTTGCGCTGCAGAGCCTGAACACTGGCCAGGTCATGCCCATAGTTGTCTGTATTTAATGCTTGATTCTTCTCCTCTATCCATTCTTTGGTTTCATCAGCATCTCTGATTTGAAAGAAGGATCAGCAAAAAAAGAATTAAAATACCACCCTCCACTGAACAAGCTGGGGGTTGAATATGATTTGTTTAGAACAGGTCCCACTATATTTTAGAATTCTTGATAGACAAAGCATTTGAGTAAAGACCAAACCAAAACCTCACCTGTGGAATCTCTGGACCTCGTGGGCACTGCCCAATAACTGGCTCCTCTCCTCTGCCAGCTGCTGCAGGGATCTCCAGCGCTCATTCAGCTCCTGGATGAGAGAAGCAAAAATTCAAGACTGGCCTTTCACTACAGGTAAAGGTTACTAAATTCTGCTTCATTCCAGAAGAATGCACAAATTCAGATAGCTCAGTTACATGGAAAAATTTGAAGGGCTTCTCCTGAGCTGTAAAACCAAATGATTTTATGTATATAAGATAGTGATGTAACTTGAGAAGCAAATGCTGTATATACTAATGCTTCTTTCAATAAATTGATTCAAAAGAGTCCATAAAGCTTAATGAAAGACAATGACTATGGAAAAGAAGGGTAAAAAATGTTCACAACTTCTAAATCAGGTAAGAGAAAGTTGTGGAATTACCTTGATTGAGTTGAAGGTTGCCACAGTGTGTACCATCAAACGTGCAGACTGTGTGAAAAGGGAGAAATAAAAAATATAGCATTGAAATCAACTCTAACCAAAAGCACAACCAGACTGAAAAAAAAGTCCTTAAAAAAACAAACAGAAACCACTAAGAAAGACAATGTAAGTAAATTACAAAAGCAATTAAGAATAATGGGTTGTAATTCCTAAGGTCCTATAGAGCAGAGTAAGAATAGTCAGAATTCACAAGTAAGAATTCACTAACTTCATGTTAGTGTAAACTGAAGCAAACATCTTAATGAGGACAAAGAGGAGGAAATTTAAAGGACACATTCAATACATTAATTAAAAGCCTCCAAAATATCAGTCTGATAAGTTACTATAAGACTCTAAGAATTCAATGTACATGTTTATAATTTAAAGTCGTCACTTCCTAGGGACATAGCTGCATTTTCTGTCAAAATATTGCACACTAACCTGATTTCCCCACATTCACACAGCTTAAAAGATGTACAAGCAGCTTTAGGTCTAACAGGGTGGATGCAAGACATAAAACATGGGAATGAAATGCTAGGGAAAACACAGTGTTGGATAATTAAAAAAAAATTTAAGATATTTTTGTGCTCTAGCAGGTGACAGCTCTTCCATTGTAAGCCTCTAATGAATGGAGAAAGGCTTCTTCTAACTATTGTAGTAAATGAGCTGGAGATGACTAATGGGATACAGCATATTCCTTACTAAAGGAGTATTGACATAAATGGTTTTGACTTTGAGGAATAAAAACATTTTTGTTGTAGCAAGCAGAAAGCAAAGAACTCATGCAGAGTGAACAAGGGATTATTCAACATCTACTGCCCAGAAACTGGAATCACCCTCATACTACAAGCTCAATACTAAACAGAGTTTTGTAGCAGAGAGGTAAAAACCAGGCTGATGAGAATTTCTATGGCACAGGAGAAGCAAATGGTCTAAAAAAGATGAGGTGCTGTAATTTTTGTTTTATTTTCTTATTGTGTGCTACTAAGCAATGACACCTACCTTCCAAGGAGAGGCTGTCTTAGAATCAGTTTCATCCTGTTTGAAAATGTGAAGAAACAGCTTTAAATACAAAGCAGAATCTAAAACTATCAGAATACAGTAAAAAAAATCTTGAAAATATCTCTGTGTTAAATCCTTAAAGGAGTAAGTACATTTTTTCATGCAAGTATTTGTATCAATTTGGGTTATGCTGCTTGCTTAGATCTGTGGTGTGGGGCAAGACACTCAGGAAATAAAGAGATCATAGATAAGATAATCTTTGAATGTCCATTCAAAGTCATTAGTGAGTTCCATCATGGAAATAAACTACAATTATGGCTGAACTTCTCCTTGTACATCCCAAACCTGTTACAATTGCCACTCCATCCACCACAGAAATCAACACTTACCCTGGGCATCATCCCATAGACTTCCTGCAAAGGAGACAGGACAAACAATTTGTTATTTTCTAACAGAAAGAATGTTTTTTCCAACATGCTTCATACTCAGTTGGCACAGGATAAAATTATTTATAGCACAAGTATGTAAAAAGCTGGCAAAAAAACCCCAAACCAAAACAGAAAACCCACAAACTCCCTCCACTCTGAATTGTGCTCTACTTTATTTTTGTTTTTCCCTAGCATTCCTCACCCATTTTCCTGCAAATAAATAAAGGCTAAATTTCAAATTTATATGAAGCAAAGTTAATGCAGGGATTCTTCATGACTTTTAATATTATTGTAAAGAATTTCCATTCCTAAGAAAAGAAAGGAAAAAGCTCTAGATGCCACTGCAATTTGCTCCAGCATTATTACAGAATATAATTCTAAAGGTCTTCTTGGGATAGCCACACAAGAAAACAGCCTGAATCTTGCAATGCCAGGCAAAGAAAACAGACAAAAGAAAGGAGGAAAATCTTTTGCTTCTCAGATTAAAATAAGGCAGAGAAAAAGAGCACCTGTTGCTGTACTGCTTGTACTTCATCTGCCATCAGCCCTTCTGACTCCAGGTCCTTGGCAACCTTGTTTATGTCCTTGAGGCGTGACTCGTTGGCTTTGAGATCCTACACAGAACAGGGAAATATCCCAGCATTAAAATTCACCCAAGCAGAACACGTGGAACAAGGTGGCTTCCCAGGAGTGTGTGAACAGCAGGAATTGAGCACAGTCACCCTGAGTTCCCTGACAGCCTGTGCCAGGGAATCCCAGCTGCCAGATTTTTTTCCCCCCATATCTCAGGGAAATAACTCTACAAATGGAAACAAAATGCATCTTCCCTTTCAATAGGAATAGCATGGCTGAAGGTTATGCTTTACACAAACTGCAATTCCTCCAGAGCCTGGCAGACTCTACTGCAAAGTGTTGAAAGAGTTTCAGCTCTCTGGGAGCTGGGAAGCATGGAACAACCTGGGGAATGTAATCAAACTGAAGACACTTTAATATGGGATTCTCTATCCTCACAAAATGAAATAAAAAATTCATATATATCTTCTATGGACCTTTTATGTCCAATCAAAGCCATGTTTCCTACTCAGCTATGAGGAATTTTCATGGATACATGATCAGAAAGCCTGAAGGGAAAGGCCAAAATTAGTATACACTATGATAATTATGCATAATTATGCATCATCACAACATACCTTCTGAAAATCATCAAATTTCTTCTGCAGAACCTCCACCTGCTCCAGATCAGCACCCACTTCCTCACTGGTGAGTGCTGCTTCCTTCTCATTGATCCACTGCTGGAGCTCATTGGCTTCACGGAAAAGCATGAACTTTTTGCAGCTTTTTTCCAACATGCCTTTACGTTTTTCTCCCAGTTCCAGGAGAGAGTGATACCTGGGACAAGCAGGAAAGGAAAGCATGGAACAATCAGATGGAACTGAATCCAACCACAGGAATTTCCCAAGTACTGGGGTCCCCAAAAATGGGGAATCCCTGAACTTATGCCCTGTTCCACTACAGAATGAGCCACTCGTGTGCAGTTGGGAACGAAGACCATCCATGTCTCTCCTCCACATGGATTGCACACCAAAATGAGAACTCTCACATGCAACACCTCACTGGGCAAATGCAAACCCAAATCACAGCCTAGACTGGGGTTGGCTCTTAAACCACAGTATCACTGCAGGGCAGGAATGACTCCATAGGCTCTTACTTGCAAAGAGATATTTTCCTAGAGTACATCAAGTTTGCCATCAAGTTATGAAAATCCACCAGACTCCCAGCTTCAGGACATAAACATCTTCACTAGTCATTTTCCAGTGCAAAACCTGCTGAATGTTTAAGCAAGGTGTGAATCTTTGATAACACACACCTATATTCAACTGGGAAATCCATGAAACTCATTTCATGTACATTTTTTATATCTGTGGCATTCTCAACGTGACTGATATTACTCCTCCTTTACATTAGGACAGACACAAAGTGAAACCTCAAAAATCTTTAAAGTGGTCTGCACAGGCAAAGAAACCTTGCAACACCAGCCAGTTATTTAAAACCACCTTGTAATCAACTAGACACAGATGATCCTACAAGAACTTTTCCAAGCTATTGCTGAAAAAAGCAAAGAACAGTTTTGCAGTCACTGATACTGAATTACAAATCTCTCTAGCAATGCACAATGCCTGTTTTTTAAAATCCTGCATTCAGAAAAACTACGCTCTCAATACTAATTTTTACTTTAAGACTTCAGAAGATGAGACATTTTAGCTGCATCTGGAAGGGCTTTTTTATCCTGAATCAGTTTGGACATTGGTCTACCACAGCAGCAATAGATTCTCATTATTAAGCACATTCCTTCTGATGTTATTAAATCAAATAACACCAGACACTACTGAGGTACCTGCAGGGCCCTCAAAGGGGGATGTTTTCATTTCCCACCCCAAAGCACAAGGCCACATACTGAGGTGTTACAACCTCCCATCTTGAGGAGTTCAATCCTGCAGCATTTTCCTAACCAACAGCTCAGAGATGACAAAGTCTCCTGAAAACATCCTCAGTATCATGGAATGTAATATCTATATACCAGAGTGATAAATCAGCTCTCCTTCCATGGAAGCAGGGACTTTGTGGCTTCCCATTTACTATAGTAAAAGAGAGTGGGCAGAAAGGAACTAAGAATCTTTCCTATTAGGTTTAAATAGAAACTTTCCACCCTGACTTAAAAACACTGTTTTGAAGCCTGCCCTAACTGCAGCTGTTTGCCTCAGCAAACAATATTAGGTATTAAATACTTGTAAAGCTCATAGAGGATCTGGGGCAAAACTCTTCCAGAAGCAAGCCTAACCTCAGAGTTGCTTTGCAACACTTGACAGATTTTCATAAAGGTTTCACTTCTAATTTTCAAGAAATGCATTTGCTATGAAAAGCCAGGTGCAGCCAATGAACACTGTGGCTTTTGGATTTCCCAGCAACTTCCACCAGTATAGTGCAAACTTGATATCTTTTCCAGGAGACATGAACACAGATTTCAAAATTTAGTTAATGTTAAAATGAAGGAATAATCACCCTATATAAACAATGTTTTTTGAGCACCCAGCATGAATGTTACTTTTTATGATAAACCATGACAGCCCCACCCTTCCCAGACTCTTAAGACATTCAGATGTGATGCAATACTTCGTAGATGTATTTTATAGATATTTATACAAACAAGCTAATATTTCTATCTGCACCTCAGAAAATGCAGGAGATGCTTTTTAAGGAAAACAGTCCAGATAGCCCTAAAGCCTCTTTGGTAAGCAAAACCAGTGTGATGGAATAAACATGAACCAATTCAGCAGCACAGAGGTGCCCAGCAAGATAAGCAGCTGGTTGTGAGGAACAGAGGAAACACAGGTCACCACATTCATCTAAACTAATCCTCATTGCAGAAATGGCAATGTCTTCTTCATGTCTCTTTGGAGCAGCGTTCCCAAAGAAAGAAACAAAGGGAGGATGAACAGTGACAGTGTGGAGACAGCATGGTTTAGGAAAGGGCTAATCCTACTCACAGTTCTTCGACCTGTTTCATACGCAGAGATACACTGCCGACCTCCTTAGTAATGAGAGTCCTGCACAGACAGGGAGCACAGCAAATGCATGCGAAAAATTAGTCAGATTAACAAAAATAATGAAAGCAGCAGCTCCATCCATGGCTGGTCTGTGGTAGGAGATGGGTAAGAGTTCACATTTAAATGGAGAAAATTAGGTGTTGTTCAGAAGCAAAGCAAATCAGACCAGGAGTAGAATTCATGTAAGGAAACCTCAGCAGTACAGTTGAGCTCTCTCTATAATGTCTCCTCATTTCCTCATTATTGTGCCATGGGATTGGAAACTAAAAGGTGGTCCCCTCTCCTTGGCTCTAAAATAAGGCACCCTGTTCTAGTTACTAAAAGCCATATGCAAACCCATGGAGGGAATTATATTATTGAAATCCTGACCAATGTGCCACAATTCTCCAGCATTTTTCCTTGGTGCTGGTAGAAAGTTTTTTGTTATGGGTTGGTAAGGGTTTTTTGCGTGATTTTATTTTAATTTTTTCATTCTAGAGCTAAGGCTAGTAATTATTGCATGGCACTGTAATAACTGATGACTCAACACAACTGAG